>APFE030660413.1:3949-67546 GCA_000404065.3 Pinus taeda | reverse complement strand
TTTTAGTTAATATTTTTGTATAAAAATTGTGATTTTGACATGTTAATTCTAGCAAAAAATTATCAAAACGTTTAGTTTTTTGTTATATTTATGTTAAAAATGGTTATTTTTATGTCCATTGTTAAAAAATGTTGTTTTTTAGAAACAATTATTTCATGTGGATTGAAAAATTAATTAAGGATGTATAAATATGTAGATTATCTAAAATTCAAACTATCGACTTTCTAATTTAAAAACGCAAAACAATAAAAACCCCCCTAAAAAAAAATAAGATATAGAACAAGAAAATATAAAAAAGATGACGACTTCAAAAGCTATCAAATTTAGAAAATAATTTTTCACATTTCACACACTAGAAAATTAAAAGTCAAAAAATAGGTCTTTTAAAAAAAAGGTGTGATGCAGAATACTCACTTTTTAAAATCAGCATGAAAATCACTACCATTCTAAAACTTGATTTCATCCTTGAACATGAAAAAAAATTAAAGTTCCAAAAACCATGTTCTAAAAAAAACATGTGTATTCTGCATCACCACTTTTGAAAATCGGGTCATTTTTTTGCTATCTCTACGAAACGGGTAACAGTATCAGTTCCCGTTTCAAAGTTTACATTGTTTAACATTTATTTTCACACATTCATGCACTTCGTCAGCATCTTCAACAACTTTTTTCAAAAAGCCAAACTTCGTCATCTGAGCGCCATTTTTAGAGCCATTTTTTTTTAAACGGCCTAAATTTTCGAGATCTTTTCATTGAAACACTTAGTTTCAAAATTTATAGGTTCAACTTCTTTTAAAATGGAAATTTCATGCCAAGTTATTCTTGACAACACCAACTACTTCCAATGGTGGTCCTACATTGTGTATTTACTTAGAAATAAAGGGCTTTACAGAATAGCCTCAGGTCAAAAAACTAAACTTAAATATGAAGGTACGGAAGCCAAATGGGAAAATATGTAAGATAAAGCACGTGGGTTGATAGGGATATCTATTTCTCCAAACCTTAGTCTCCATATTGTAGAACTTGATACCCCTAATGAAGCAATGAAACAACTCACTAAAGTTTTTGGAATTAAAAATAAAATTAGGGCCCATCAACTCGAAAATGAGTTTCTTACCTTCGACCCCAATTATTTTTCTTCCATTGAACATTTTTTATCCAAGTTCAAGACGCTTAGAATTCTCTTGGAAGCTGTTAAGGTTAAGAAAGAAGATGGTAGCCTTATCTACTCCATTCTTACTAAGTTGGGACTAGCCTACTCTGTGTTTGTTTCCACCTTCCATTCTACTAGAGAAGCCTTTATTTCTCAAGGACAAGAATACAAGTCCCCCTCTTTTGATGTATTTTGTGATTCTTTGATAAGAGAACAAGAAAAACTCTTACGTCTTGGTCTTCTTAATCTTGGAAACTCTTCTAAGAAAACCTTAGCCACCCAACAACAACAAAGTTCAAAGAATCCAAAGAAGCAGTATCCTAAAAAGAATGGTCCTAAACCAAACAAGGGTCCTAAGCACTTTCAGTCTCAATAAAATGAAAAATCAATTTAGCAAAATGATAAGGCAAATAAAAACAAAGGGAATAAGACTGATATACATTGCATCTTTTGTAATCAAGATGACCACTTATAATCTAAATGCTTTAAGAAGATGGAAGCCTTGGAAGCAACAATGAAGAATCATAACATCCATTTGGATCATTTTTCAACTTCAACTTCATCTTCAAGAATAGCACTTTCTGCATGTGGTTGTCAAGCGTCTTGGTCTAGTTATGCACTAAACATATATTCTTCTTCTCATTCTCATGAGTGGCTCATCGATTCTCGAGCTTCTCATCACATGGCCAAAAACAAAGCCATGTTTTCTTCTTTAAATGATTGTAACACCAAAAATATATATGTTGGTGATGATAGATCTCTTAGTGTTGTAGGGATTGGAACTATTCATCTAGAAAATGGTCAATTTAATGATGATTATGTGTTCCAACCTTATCCTACAACCTTCTATCTGTATATCACATAACTCATTCAGGTGAAAGTAAAATTGTTGAATTTTCACATCACGATGTTGTAATTAAGAACCTAAGAGATCCTAGACAGATTTAGCTACTTGCATTGTTGATGACTATACAAGGTTGTATAAGTTTAACAACTTTGGGTCATCAACACTACCCTCGGTATTTGTTGCTCATATTGGTGAAGTTAGCAAACTTTGGCATGAGCAATTTGGTCACTTAAACTATCGCTCCCTTCAAAATTTATGTAAAGAAAATATGGTGACAAGTCTTCCTATAGTATCTTAGACTGATGGTGTTTGTTCGAGATGTGTACTCAGAAAACATCGTCGGGATAATTTTGAAAAACGTGCCTCTTAGCACACCTCAATCCGTTTACAGCTTGTGCATAGTGATTTATGTGGTCCACTTCTAGTTGTTTCATTCTCTGGCTATAAGTATTTCTTAACATTCATCGATGATTTCTACAATCGCACTTAGGTATACTTCTTAAAACTCAAGAGTGAAGTATTTAACATGTTCTCGACCTTTAAGGCCTTTGTTGAGAAATAATCTGAACATCAAATTCTTAAGTTAAGATATGATAATGGCAGAGAATATGTTAACAAAAAATTCATCAACTTTTGCACTAAGCATGGAATTAAAATGCAACATATTGTTGCATATACTCCACAAAAAAATGTTGGAGCTGACAGGAAGAATCACACCTTAAAGGAAATGGTTAATTTTATGCTTCAATCTAAAGGAATTAGTCTTAATTTTTGCGCAAAAGAAATTAACTGTGAAAATTACATGGTAAATCACACTCCTATTAAGGTTTTAAAGAATATCACTCCATAAGAAGCATGAAGCTCAATTAAACCAGATGTAAGTCACATTCGTATTTCTGGAAGTGTAGCATGGGCTCATATTCTAGATGAGAAACATAAATCTTTAGAACTTAAGAGAGAAAAATGTATTTTTGTTGAATATTTTGAAGACGTCAAAGCATATAGACTTATTCCACTTAAATCCAAAAATGTTATCATTAGAAGAGATGTAAAGTTTGTTGAAAATATATCGGCCTACGAGCCTAGCTTGGCAGATGTGCCACCTCTCTCTATCCCTTCTACTTCTGAAAATATTTATCCTTCAAATGATGACAACAAGGATGAAAATCCTACCCCACCTTCTTAGGACCCTCCTTCAGCTACTCAACTTCCAAAATGGGTCTGTGCTACTCGGGATGCAGCAGGTGCTCTTGTATGTGATCCTATAGATAAGCATCACACTCGTTCTTAGTTTGATAGAGCCTCTTCTTTACTGGCTCAAGCTCCAACGAATTATGATCCTAACACCTTTGCAGAAGCTTCAAGCCATCCAGATTGGGACATAGCTATGAATGAAGAATATCGTTCATTATTGGCAAATGATACATGAGACCTTGTTCCTCTTCCAAAGAGATGAAAACTTATTAGATGAAAATGGGTTTATAGAACCAAGTATGTATCAGATGGAAAAGTTCATAAACATAAAGCTCGTATTATTGCCAAGGGTTTTTCACAAGTTAAAGGCATTGACTATACTGAAACCTTCTCCCCTATTGCCAAAATGAACTCTATCTACTTTGTTCATTTCCTTGTTGCCTCTTTCAAATGGGAAGTCCATCAGATCGATGTTAAAATTTCCTTTTTGCATGGGGATTTGCATGAAGAAATCTATATGGAACGACCTCCTGGCTTTATACAACCAGATTCCAGCCTTTTATTCGGCTTAAGAGATCCCTTTATGGTCTCAAGCAAGCCCCTCAGGCTTGGTATGCCAAAATGGATGCTTTCTTTTAGATACTGGCTTTTATCGGTGTCATTCTGACAATACAGTCTACACCAAGAAAGTGAGCAAGTCTCTTATAATTCTTATTATTTATGTTGACGATCTTATCCTTATTGGTAGTGATCCCAACCTTATAAACCATGTGAAGTCCAAGATTTAAAATAAGTTTGAAATGACAGGCTTAGGACACTTGCATTATTTTCTCGGTCTTCAAGTCTTGCAATCCAAGGAAGGTATTTCCCTTTCCCAGTCCAAGTATGCTTGTGATCTTCTACGCCACTTTCACATGGAAGACTTTAAGCCATGCCTTTCTCCCTTTCAATCTGGAGTAAAACTTTCAATCACTTGTACTTCCCCTGAAGTTGATGTTACCTTATACCGTTAGCTTGTAGGAAAACTTTTGTATCTGACCCATACCCGTCCTGACCTTTCCTTTGGTGTTGGTCTTATTTCTCGGTTTATGCAAAACCCACATGAAAGTCATTTCAAAGCAGCAAAAAGAATACTTCATTATGTTCGAGGTACAATTCATTTTGGGATTCATTATAATGCAAAAGCATCTCCTCTATTGGTTGGTTTTAGTGATTTTGATTTGGCTAGTGACCCTGATGATCGAAAGTCTACTATAGGTTATGTTACACTCTTGGTTCTAGACCTATTACATGGGCTTGCAAGAAACAAAGTGTCACTTCTCTTCGGCAGAAGTATACTATCGTGGTGTTGTAGAAGCTAGTAAGGAAGCCTTGTGGCTTCATCAGATCTTGTCAAAGTTTGGATTTCAGCAGCAACATTCGACTACATTTTGGTGTGATAATCAAAGTTCCATTAAACTATGGAAGGATCTAGTCCAACATCTATGTAACAAACACATTGAACTACACATGCACTTCATCAGAAAGCTCATTCATGACTATGTTCTTGAAGTGCAATATTTTTCAACCGATGATCAAGTTGCAGACATCTTTACAAAGGCTCTCACAGAGGTGAAGTTTACCTAACTTCAATTTATTGTTGGAGTTCACGAAGTTGTCACTAAGGGGGCATAGGCTCTAATGCCTCCTTCCTTCTCTTATAGTGTCATATTTGTACATCCTTCAATCCTGTCCTAAGTTGTTCTTAAGGGGGGATGTTAGGATATTCCGACACATAGGAAATAGTTAAGTATAACTTGGTCTAGTTTAGAGCTAGGTAAAGTGTGTTTGTTTACTATGTAATTTTGTAACTTACACTCCAACAGTCATGATATGTTCTAGACATGAATTGATCTGATGGCTCGTTCTCTCCTCAATATCACTGACACTTGATCCGTGGCTTAACCGCCAATTGGTCGATGATCTCTATTTAAAGGGCATGGAGGGTCATTTGTAGGGTGACCATTCATGAGAGAATCTTATTTAAGTTTTCATTCTTTAATTAATAAATTTCCTGAAGTGGTCGTGCTGGCTCGGGCTGTGAACTATTTCTCTCTTTGAGTTTTTTAACCACGTCAAGAATATTGGTGTATTGATCTGTGATCTGTTTGTGAGCGGTGTCCTTTGGTGTTCTATCTGAGGAGATTACCCTGTAAATTCCTACACATTTCCTGGAATCATACAGTGGTATCAGAGCCCGTTTTCCTACCACCTTAAAGGTTTATTGCACAAAAAATTAAAGACTAGTTTAGGGTGATCCACCATAATCACCCTAGCTAGCAATCTATCAATTTTAGTGGCTTGTTGACATCCACCCTAGTTGATATTTGCAGAAATATTTCCAACAAATAACTTAACATTGAATATTTTTGTAGGTTTACGAGGTATATCTATTTATCCAGGGCTGAGATCTATTGCCCCTTTTAGAGATCTACAGTACAAAGATCATCGTATGTAGAGAGACTATCTAGACTGAGTTGCGGCAAGACAAAGGCAATATTTCGTTTTAGACAAGGCATTTACCCATTTCATTTCGTAGCAAAGAAGTCGATCCTAATATTTTCGTTACATATATCTTGCATAGTCATATAGAGTGGTTCGGATCCCATAATTGTTGATTTAAGCCCGCCGAACTCGACATAGGATAATTTTATATATAAATTTCCATCTTTCAAATAACATGTGTTTTCTTTATGGAAATTATTACATAAGGATGCTCGTAATTTTCTTTACGATGTATCTGTTTCTATAATTGTCGAGACCAAAAAGGGGTTGTCTGCTGATTCATAGACCAAGAGTATTCGTAAAGGTTCATTGCATCAGTTCAATCGCCATGTAAAGGTTCATTGCATCAGTCTGGTGTCCATATAATAGTTGTGTCGACAAGGGAGCCATAAGGAGAGGTCGTGAAGACTCGTTGAGGAGTGCTTCTTCCTCAATTGTAGCAGGGTTGACGGGTGTTGCTCTATTATGGAGGCCACACTACTAGTGCATTAATCAAGCGTCGTTTCATACATAGATTGAGGTGTAGAGGTTGAGGGTTATTCAATCAATTTACGAATACATGAAGAACTAAAGGAAATGGTTGAGAGGCCATTTAGTGATTCTTATGGTCTTCATCCATTGCGAACAATAACATTTAGTAGATTCGTTGCTTAGTCAGTCAATGCTAATCCTCTCTGGGTGAAAAAGGACTCCACCAACATATAAGGAAGCCATTTACATGTGATGAGATTTAGCTTTATCGTGTCCAACAATTGGATTAGCGTAGTTGGTAGCCATAGTCAATAAGGCTCAGACCATTTCATTGCACCCTCTGTGTGGAAGCAACAACATAGTTCATGTGTGTGAGGAAGCTCCCTTTAACAACAACATAACCTAGGTGTGTGTGGAAGCACTCTTTAACAACATGAAAGCCAAAATTATTCTTATTGCAACACCGATGGGACCTACCTGAACCTAATGATATAGTTCCATGGTGGGGCACATTGACCTTCAAAGGCTGGGAACACTGATTGTTGGCTCAATTTCAAGATTTTGGAGATCATAAGTGTGGCATGGGATTTGAGCAATACCATACCATAGTTACCAAGTTCGAATTCGAATTCAATACGATACGATAAAAATTCGGATGGAAAAATTTTAATTTGGAAAAAATTCGAGAGTATATATCTTAAGCGTTTAAATATATGCATACTATTTTTCTTATAATAATAATGTCTTGTCATTTTCTTCCCTTTCATTTCGAAATTTAAATGATTTTTAGTAATTTTAATCAATATAAACAATTTTAAAATTATCCTTTACCTACCAAAACTACAACCACACTTGTCTTAAATCCAAAATCTATCTCTGTTTTAAAATTCAAAATTCCCTGCTACTTTCAAATCCGATCTAAAATCTTTTTATAATTAATATTTATTTAAAAAATAATATTTAAAACTCAAAACTACCATTCTTTAATTTCAAATTTCATCTAAAATCTTTTATAATTAATACATACTTAAAACTGAAATATTCAAAACTTATTTTTATAATATTTTAAAAAACAATTAATTATTATAAAATTTACTCTTCACTTACTTTTCAAGATTTTCTCAAATTATTTCCTTTTCTATTATCTCAGCTTTTTAACTTCTTTAACACAACACTGAAATTTAAAACTAGAAATTTTCTCAATAAGATAACCTTTCATTTTATTTTCAAAATTTTGCTCAAATTATTTCTTTCCTTATTTCGTTTTCTCAACTTTTTAAAGTTTTTGAAACCACACTGAAATTTACAACTCTTTTCTCAATCTTGCAATCTTTCCATTTCCTACGGTGAATCCCGTAGCTATCTATTTTGTACTATTTTAAATTCTCAGAGACAAATCAATAAATCCTTGAGATAAACTAAAAACCATAAAACCACGTAAACCAAATATAAATAAAGCTACATGAACCGAATTGAATTTTCATCATAGCTATGGAAATTACTAACTAGATATCCATTTAATACTGACATTTCTCAATTTATAATTTTTTCAAATATAGAAATTAGGTTTTTTTGTTTTTTCATAAAAGAAATACCAATTCATTATTTTATAGTTTTTGTTAAGATAGAAGTTATATTTTTTAATTGCAATTATATAGAAATTACTAACTCACTTCTATTTACTATTTTATAGAAAAATGTGATAGAAATTATCTTTCTTTTTAATTAATATATAATTATTATTTTTTACTTTATTATTTATAAAAATGACTATTTTTTTTTCCAATTTTATGAAATCCTCATATAAAAACTAACCCGTATAAAAAAATTATAAAAACTAAAAAAAATTATGTTTACTATAGAAACAAAAAAATTTTAACATTAAAACTAAAGGATCAGTGCATTATTTCAATTTTCAGAGCTGCGTTATTTTTATAAAAGGTAACTGAAAAAATCAGATTTACTTCCTTTTTTATTTTATTCCGCAGCGATTTGTGAGCATTCCTATCCGTGATTACAGAGTCGGAGCTTCTCACCCATCGTGTGAGGAAGCATGAACGGTTAAGGGCTTAATCGGAACGAATGAAAGGCAAAGACAACGAATGGAAAATTTGGTGGCGGAGTTGTGCTGGACTGTGGACACTAGGAAAATTTGGTGGCGGAGTTGCGCTGGACTGTGGACACCATGCCGAGGTTCAATTTTATCATTCTACAACCGCACTGTTTGTCAATTCGCAGCACGGTGGACGCTCGCCATAAGCCGATAGAAAGCTTAAACCAAAATCATGCAACGCTGACCGTATCAAATTGGAAAATGACAAAAATGAAGAATTATTCACTGTACCAAGCCGAATCAGCGAATTTCCGAATTTTTTTTGCCCGTACGGCTGAACTTGGTAATTATGTACCATACCACCTATATTTATATTGGGTGACATATATTGAGGAAACAATAACATAATATATTGAGAATATAACAGGGAATAAAGTGGTTTTATATTGGCGGGTGTAAAAAATGAAGCCCGAATTTAATTAAAATATTTAAACTTGGTATAAAAAATGTTAATGAAAAAATAGATACTTACCATATCTAGGAAAGTAAGGGTTTTTTAAATTGTGAAGTGTATTGAGTTTGTATTGATAAGATATTGTGATTTTTAGAGTTATTCTTCAATATATAGTAGATTTAAGAATATTGTTTAATATTACTGCTATATCTGTTGAAATTGTAATTTCAACTGCAGTCTTTTTCTTGCGATGCGATGAGATCGCAGATTGCAAATCGCATATATGTTTGGACCTTCCATTCTGTTCACTTGGTTTCGCATATATGTTTGGACCTTCCATTCTGTTCACTTGGTTTCTGTGATTGCGATGGTGCGATGCGATCCGATCGCAAATCGCAAATCGCACCAATTTAATAGTGTTTCATTTTTCCTCCCGAAAATTGTGATTGTGCGATGCGATCAAATTGAAGTCAACTATTGAAATACAAGCATGCAACAAATAAATTTGACGTGAAGTAAAAGTTCCTTTACCGTCAGTTTTTTCAGTAAAACAGTAAATGTAATTTACTGTGGGTTGATAAGTTTTGGTAAAGATTTTAATTTTGTTTCAGCGGGAGTATGGGCACAAGTAAAAGTTGGTGAAACCATTTAATTTTATTGTTTTTTATTTTACGACAGTATGGCAAGTAAAACCATATAAATATCCCTGTGTTTGTTTTTGTTAAGTTAGAGTTTCTTTGCAGAGGGGAAAACTCGCCGCAGCGAATGTAATTGAAAATTTGAAAGAGAGGCACAACAGTGCGTATGAAAAAATTATGAATATGCAAAAGGAAGCACGCAACAGCGTGAGAAAACTCTGTGTAATTTCCACACAACAGTGAATGTAAACTCTCTGTAGTTGAAGTCTGTTTTTACAGCAGTAATGTGGTGAATCCCTCTCAGTTAAAGAGGATGAATTTTGTATCAGAAATTTTACTTTAATGAATACAAATAGTTTATGGGTGTGTAATACTCTGTCTGCAGTAAACAAATTTTAGTTTTCGCTGTGATTAAAGATCCTGTGTTTAGAAGCAGAGTATCATTCTCTGTGTACAGTTTATGTTTATTTTTGGGATTTTAACAGAAAAATTCCCAACAGTGGTATCAGAGCTTACCAGGCTCTTTGAAGACATCAAAGAAGCTGAAGGAAGGATTTCTTGTTGTAGCAACTTCTCTAGCAGCGTGAAAACTTAGCAAAAGAATCCAGGTATTTCTCAGACCAGTTTTTGTGTTACTGCTGAAAAGAATAGTCAGTATTTTAAATGCACAGTCAATGATTTAGAAGCATAGCAGAGAATGCAAGGAATGGCTAGCACAAGCACTAGCATGGGTATGTTTAATCCTCAGTTCCCACAATTCAATGGGAAAAACTATGATTATTGGGCAATAACCATGAAAGCCCTGTTTGCCTGTCAAGATTTATGGGAAATAGTTCAAGATGGTTTTGAAGAACCAAGAGATGAAAATGAGTTTAATAGATTAACTCAGGGAGAGAAATACCTATTGAAGAGCAATAGGAAAAAGGACTCAAAAGCCCGTGTATTTTTGTATCAAGCAGTGGACTAGAGTGTGTTTCCAAGGATAGCAGGAGCTAAGACATCCAAAGAAGCATGACAAACTCTCAAGACAGCCTATCAAGGCATGGAGAAAGTGAAGACAGCAAAACTACAGTTGCTGAAGAGGGATTTTGAAAATCTGAACATGAAAGAGTCAGACAATATTGACTCATTCTTCACACATGTGATTGGTTTGGTCACACAAATGAGGACTGATGGAGAAGTTCTTGAAGAAAGGAGGATTGTGGAGAAACTATTGAGGGTCGTTCCCTCAAAGTTTGATGTGATTGTCACCACCATAGAAGAGACAAAGGATCTCTCAAAATTTTTAGTTGATGAACTTCATGCATCACTGATAACACATGAGAAGAGGTTGAGTAGAAATGAAAACTCATCTCTAGAGCAAGCCTTCAAGACCCAGATGTCCTTTGGAAGAGGAAGAGGTCAAGGCAGAGGAAACAAGAGAGGAAGAGGTTGAAGTCAAAACAGAGGTGGAAGGAACAGCCCAGCAAATGCTCAAGGAAGAGGCATCAATCTGAATCAGAACCAAGGCCAAGGCAACAGCCAACAAAGTGGACATCATCATGCTCAAGGACAAAGGTATGAAAAATCCAATGTCCAATGTCATTATTGTAAAAAATATGGGCACTATGCCAGTGAATGTAGGAAGAAACAGCATGATATGAGTAATAGACCAAATGCCAATGTCACTAGAGAAAACATCAGTCGAAATAATGTGTTGTTAGCTTGTAACATGGCTGAAACAAACAGTGAAGACTTTTGGTTTTTAGACTCAGGTTGCAGCAACCATATGACAGGAAACTTAGCCCTGTTTTCCAATTTAGATCAAAATGTGAAATCAGAAGTTACACTTGGGACTGATAGTAAAATTTATGTTATGGGAAAAGGAGAAGTCAAAATATTTACAAAGAAGTGTGAAAAGAAAACCATAGCAGATGTCTACTATGTACCTGGAATGAGATGTAACCTCTTGAGTATTGGACAACTTGTCCATAAGGGGTACAATGTTTTCTTTAAGAATGATGTATGCACCATCATGGATATAGCACCCAACAAAAGATGTATTGCTGAAGTGAAGATGACAAGGAACAGGATGTTCCCTCTTAGGATAAGGGCAGATTTGAAAAACAAAGAAGTAATTGCAGCAGTTACCCAAGAGGCTTTCCAAGGTGTGCCAAAGGATGAAAATTGGTTGTGGCACTTGAGATTTGGACATCTGAACTTTGGAGGTCTTAACTTGTTGAGTAGAAAAGGGATGGTAAGAGGATTACCATTGATAGAGAAACCGGACAGCCTTTGTGAAGGTTGCATCTTGGGGAAACAACACAGAGAAAGTTTTCCATCAGGGAAAAGCATAAGGGCAAAATCACCCTTAGAGATTGTACACTCAGATGTATGTGGACCAATGCAAACTCCATCACTAGCAGGAAGCCAATATTTTCTAACTTTCATTGATGATTTTACTAGAAAGACTTGGGTCTATTTTCTTAAGAAAAAAAATGAAGTGTTTGAAAAATTCCGAAATTTCAAAGTAATTGTAGAGAATCAAAGTGGGCTGCATATCAAAGTCTTGAGAACTGACAGAGGAGGTGAGTATATCTCCAAAGAATTCCTACAATTTTGTAGATAAAATGGAATTCATAGGCTATTCACAGCTAGGTACACCCCACTGCAAAATGGAGTTGCTGAGAGGAAGAACAGGGCCATCATGGATATGGAAAGGAGCATGTTAAAGGCAAAACATTTGCCAAATGATTATTTGGCTGAAGTTGTAAATTGTGTAGCGTATATTTTGAACAGGTGTCCTACAAAAGCAGTGATGAATAGAGTGCCAGAAGAAGCATGGAGTGGGAGAAAGAAAGGAGTCACCCACATGAGAGTTTTTGGATGCGTGGCTTATGCACACATTCCAGATCAGCGAAGGAGGAAGTTGGACAGAAAAGGGGAGAAATGTATTTTCATTGGATACAGTGAGGAATCCAAAGCTTACAGGTTGTATATCCCATCCACCAAGAAGCTTTTTGTTAGCAGAGATGTTCAATTCATTGAGGAGGAAGCCTGGGATGGAAGCATAGAGAAAACAGTGAATGTTAAAAACTGTTTGTCTCATGATGAAGATGATGAGGAGATGGCTGAAACACATCCCCAAACAGCAGCGCCAACACAAGGACAACAAGGAACACCCTTGAGGAGAAAAGAAAGTGCTTCTCCAAGCACACCACAAAGTGGAAATTCAAGTGCATCTTGGAGCACTTGCACACCGAGTGAAAGAGGTAAGAAATTCAGAAACTTAAGTGACATTTATGATGAAGGAATGAATTCCTTATTTGCCTTGTATTGTCATGTTGATGATCCTATTCATTTCGAAGATGAAATTAAAGATAAGAAATGGATAGAAGCTATGGATGAGGAGATGAATGCCATAGAAAGAAACAAGACATGGGATTTGGTTGATTTACCAAAAGGTAAAGAAGTCATTGGAGTCAAATGGATCTATAAGACCAAGTGCAATGCTGAAGGCAAGATAGAAAGACATAAGGCAAGGCTGGTTGTCAAGGGATACAAGTAGCAGTATGGGAGAGATTATGAGGAAACTTTCGCACTGGTTGCAAGAATGGAAACGGTGAGAGCAGTGTTGTCCATAGCAGCACAAAACAAGTGGAAAGTTTAGCAGATGGATGTGAAGTCAACATTCTTGAATGGAGTGTTAATGGAAGAGGTTTACATTGAATAGCCTCTAGGCTATGAGAAAAAACGTGAAGAGCACAAAGTGTGCAAATTGAAGAAAGCTCTTTATGGGCTGAAGCAAGAACCAAGAGCATGGTACAATAGAATAGACTCCTATCTACTAGAGAATGGATTTGACAAATGTGAGGGAGAACCCACAGCTACATCAAAGAAAAAGATGGTAAATTGCTAATTGTTGTGTTATATGTTGATGATGTTATTTTTACAGGTAATGATGAATACCTCATTGAAAACTTCAAAATAGTCATGAAAGAGGAATTTGAAATGACTGACATGGGTTTGCTGAGATACTTCTTAGGAATAGAAGTAGATAAAAATGAAAATGGAATTTTTATCTCTCAAGCAATATATGTAAATGAAGTGTTGGGCAGATTTAATATGCAAGAGTGCAAGGCAACAACCACTCCCACAGTAATGGGATTAAAACTCAGCAAAGAGGACAGCAACAAAGATTTTGATCCTAGCTTGTACAAGAGCATAGTTGGCAGCCTTATGTATTTAACTGCAATTAGACCTGACATAATGTTTGCTGTTAGTTTGATTTCCAGATTCATGGAGAGGCCAAGGGAAGCACATTGGCAAGCATCAAAGAGAATTCTGAGGTATGTCAAAGGTACTAAAAGGTTTGGCATCTTATATAATGTCTCAAAACATTCAAATTTAGTTGGATACACTGATAGTGATTGGGCTGGAAGTGTAGATGATCGGAAAAGCACTTCCGGTTATGTTTTTCACATGGGTTGAGGAGCCATTTCATGGGCTTCTAAGAAGTAGTCCATTGTAGCATTGTCTACAGCAGAGGCTGAACATGTGGCAGCTACAGCAGTAGCATGTCAAGCAGTTTGGATGAGAAGCATGTTGAGGAGCTTAGGCCAAGAGCAGGCAAAAGCAATAGTGTTTTTTTGTGACAATAGCTCAGCTATTGCATTATCCAAGAATTCAGTGTTTCATAAGAGAACGGAACACATTGACACAAGATTTCATTACATCAGGGAATTGGTGAGCAATGGAGAAATTGCCTTAGAACGTTGCAGGACTCAGGAACAGGTTGCAAACATTTTGACAAAGCCACTGGATCAGAAAAGCTTTGAGTTTTTGAGAAAATGTTTGGGTATGATTGAAAGCCCAACAGTTGAAATTAAAGGGGAGTGTTGAAATATTAATTTCCAACTACCCGCATTAACTCTAGAAAACCACTTCACAAAACCACGAGGTACATTTCGCACCGCTTTTCACAAAAAGCTGTTTTTTTCAGAGGGCCTCCGAACACCCCGACTCGCTGCCACGCGTCCAGTGTACGAACTCAAAACCACCTAATCCCTGGAAGCTAAAGTTCGTTTGTTTTGTGAGAGGTTGGTGTGCGAATTGCGTCCAATGAGGTCAATGGACAAGCATATTCAACAACCTGCCAGAAAGTTAATTTTACTTTTACCACACGTTTTATTTAATGCATTAAATGAATGTGTCATTATATTAGGTAAAAACTTTATGTTTTCATATAGCATGTAATTTTTAATTGTTAACCCATATGGTATGTACGCAATATAGTGTAGTTTTTGGTGTTGACTTTTTAATATCATTCCACACTGGTGGAGAAGTTTTTTTTTTTTGGTTCGCGGCAGCGAATAGAAAACCAGGGGAAGCAAAGAGAAAAACTAATCCACAGCAGTGGGGAAGCAGAGAGAAAAACTAATCCACAGCAGTGGGGAACCAGAGCAGGGTTGCGAAATCAGAGTGCTAATCAATTTTCAAATGAAGACATTTTGAAATACACAGTAGCGTGAGAAATTAATTTTGTAATGGCTTGTGCGCTGGAGATTTTGAAACATGCAGGGAACGCATAATGAATTTTTTTTTGGTATTACAACAGCATATGAAAAATTGCTTTTTACATCAGTAAACCAATGTAAGAATTTTTATTTCTACAGCAGTAAATGTAAAAGCTATTTTACAGCAGTAAATGTGAAAAGAAGATTTTACACAGTGGTGTAAAAATCATTCGTAAAAGCAGGCAGAGTATTTTGTTTTTGGTGAAAGCTTTTGGTGAATCCCTCAAAGTAGGAGGAAGAAATATGTATCAGAGTTTTTATTAATGAATATAAAGGTTTTATTGGTGTGAAAAATCTCTGTCCTCAAAATTTTATTTGCTTCCCTCTGCAAAAGATCCTGAGGAGAAAAACAGAGCGTTGCTCTGTATTCAGTCAATTGTTTGTTTTTGGGATTTTACAAGAAAAATCCCCAAAAATTACTATGGGGCAACACATAATATTGTCTGAACCTATTTTGTTTTCATGGAATCCCAAGATGTGTGTGCAGCTTTGGATGACTGTTAGTGGCTCCTTTTATTCTCTTACGCATGGTATATTCCATTCTGTACGTATGTGATCTTCTCATTCATTGAATATCTATTTCCAAATTAACGTGGTCGCACTTTTATCTTAGTGGAAGGTCAATCGACACATTCATGTCACCGTTTTCATGTCTAATCATGTTTTGTAGGAGTGCGTTGTTGTTGTCACCTGCGCTGGTGCTTTGCGAGGCCGAATATTTAGTAGCAATAGAGTTGAGACTTGCTTCCCTAAGGCGTGCTAGCATTTAATCCTCTCTCTTAAACGCATATTCCTAATTCTTCAACGTAGCTCTCATCGCATCCTTCAATGCATTGTGTTGATATTTCTGATGGAATTTTCTGCTAAATTCCTTAACAAACACACAACACAAAATGCTCTGTTTCTGCTCAGAAAACTGAAAATTTCGTTTTCTAGAAATGGTGTTGCAGCAACAGGATTCAGTGTTGCAGCAATGCGTAATAATACTCTATTTTTGTTAACACAGAAAAACAGAAAAATTGCTTACTGGAAACTGTGTTGCGGCAACACAGTTTGGTGGTGCAGCAACGCTGATCGCGGTGTTGCAGCAATACGAGTTTTGACGTCAAGCCACTCAGTGTAACGGCAACACGTTTTTGACGCTAAGTCACTTTAAGAAAATTGACGCTTGGTGTAACAGCAACTAAATCAAGTTGGCGTCAAATCACTAGTAGACTTACAGAGTAAAATCAAAGTGTTTTTGACACTTGGTGTAACAGCAACTGAAAATCAGCAAAACAATAAACTTGTATTCATGAACAGAAAACAAAACTGATACAGTAAACTTAGCTGTTACAAGAGGAAAACTTCAGTTCCAGAAATCGATTTTCTATCTCAGAAAATCGCAGGTTCAGCACTGCTGTGCATTTACAGAAGAGACACACTCTTGTTCTTCTAACCTTCTCTCAGAAACAGAACTATTGTTCTAAAATTCTTACACTCACACAAAAAATAGAATTGTTGTTCTTTTCTGCTTACGTTGCCTCTCTTAGGAAAAACAGGACTGTTGTTCATGTATTTATATGAAAACAAATATCTGAGTTAAACATTAAACAAAGTGAAATATCTGCTGATATTTATCTGCGTATTTATTGCAAAGAGGCGGTGATGTCTTTCTCGGTGGAAATAAGTCGGTTGCATGGGAATTAATTTCTGCACATTTAATGTTCATTTAAAGTGCAAAATATCAGTGGACTTTTGCGGCTTCCGGATAACTGCTGAAATCAGATCTTTGTTCAGCATTTATGGGATGCATTTGGAATTAAATTCCAACACTCCCCCTTAATTTCAACTGCTGCATACCCAGGCATTTCCTGAAATGATCAAAACCTTTCTTTGGCAATGGTTTTGTCAAGATGTCAGCTAGCTGATCCTCTGTTCTGCAGTGCTGCAAAACAGTTTCACCATTGTTAACCAATTCACATATGAAGTGAAACTTGGTATCTATGTGCTTTGTTCTTTTATGAAAAACAGAGTTTTTAGACAAAGCTATTGCTGAGCTATTGTCACAGTAAATGGTTGTGCCATTTTCTTGTGCATGACACAAATCTTTGAGAACTCTTCTCAGCCACACTGCTTGGCATGCTGCTGCTGTTGCTGCCACATACTCTGCCTCTGCTGTTGAGAAAGCCACAACTGGTTGCTTCTTGGAAGCCCATGAGATGGCTCCCGATCCCATATGAAACACATATCCTGATGTGCTTTTCCTATCATCAACACTTCCAGCCCAATCACTGTCCGTGTAACCTGTCAACATGAAACTTTCAGAAGAGGAGTATAAAATACCAAACCCCTTCGTTCCATTCACATACCTTAGAATCCTCTTGGCTGCCTGCCAATGAGTCTCTTTCAGTCTTTCCATAAATCTGGAGATTAAACTCACAGCATGCATAATGTTCGGCCTAGTTGCAGTCAAGTACATAAGGCTGCCAACTATGCTCTTGTACAATTTTGGATCAAAATCCTTGCTGCTATCTTCTTTGGTCAATTTCAGCCCCACTACAGTTGGAGTCATAGCTGCCTTGCTGTTTTGCATGTTAAATCTTTTCAACACAGCTTCTACATATTTATCTTGAGAAATGAAAACACCATTTTCACTTTGGTCTACTTCAATTCCAAGAAATATCTTAAGAAGCCCAAGTCACTCATTTCAAATTCACTTTTCATGACTGCTTTAAAATCAACAATGAGTGAAGCATCATTGCTAGTAAAAATCAGATCATCTACATATAAAACAACAATAATAATCTTACCGTCATTTTCCTTTATGTAGAGTGTGGGTTCACCATCACACTTGTCAAACCCATTCTCAATCAGATAAGTATCTATACTGCTGTACCATGCTCTTGGAGCTTGCTTCAACCCATAAAGAGCCTTCTTCAGTTTGCAAACTTTGTGCTCTTGCCCATCAACTTCATAACCTAGAGTTTGTTCAACATAAACCTCTTCTTTCAACACTCCATTCAGGAATGGAGATTTAACATCCATCTGATAAATCTTCCATTTGTGTTGTGCTGCAATAAACAACACTGTTATGATTGTTTCCATCCTTGCTACTGGTGCAAAGGTTTCATCATAGTCTCTACCTTGTTGCTGCTTGTACCCTTTCACAACAAGTCTTTCTTTGTGCCTGTCAATCTTGCCTTCAACATTGCTTTTGGTCTTATAGACCCACTTAACTCCAATGTCATCTTTGCCTTCAGGGAGGTCCACTAACTCCCATGTTTTACTCTTTTCAATTGCACCAATTTCTTCATTCATTGCTTCAATCCATTTATCTTCATTTACAACATCTTCAAAATGAATTGGGTCATCAACATGACAATACAAAGTGAATAATGAATTCAGACCGGTATTGTTACTTACCTCTCCTTGTTCATAAATCTCATTCAGATTTCTGAATCTTGGTCTTCTTTGTGTGCTTGGAGTTCCATCTGAACTTGAGGGTATTTCAGATCCCTGTGGTGTGCTTGAAGAAGCACTTCCTTGACTTCTTAAGGCTGTTCAAATTCCAGCTTGTGGTGTGGTTTGCTGAATTTGCTGTGGTGGAGGAGGAACCACCAAGGAAGGATTATTTGTTGCTGTCCCTTCCTGTTCTTCTTCATGAAACACAATTGTCTTCACATTCACTGTTTTTTCTAAGCTTCCATCCCAAGCTTCATCTTCAATGAACTGCACATCCCTGCTTATAATTAATTTCTTAGTGGATGGATTATAGAGATTGTATGCTTTTGATTCATCACAATAGCCAACAAACACACACTTCTCCCCCTTACTATCAAGCTTTCTCCTTAGCTGATCTGGTACATGTGCATAAGCCACACAACCGAATACTCTCATGTGAATGACAGTTTGCTTTTGACCACTCCATGCTTCTTCTCGTATTCTGTTCATGATAGCTTTAGTTGGGCATCTATTGAAGATGTAAACTGCACAAGTGAAATCTTTTGCCCAATACTCATGAGGCAAGTGTTTTGCCTTCAGCATACTTCTAACCATGTCAAGAATGGTCCTATTCTTCCTTTCGGTAACACCGTTTTGCTGAGGTGTATACCTTGCTGTGAACTGTTTTTGTATGCCATTCTCTCTGCAAAAACGCAGAAAGTCTTGGGAGATGTATTCTCCTCCTCTATCTGTTCTGAGCACTTTGATGTAATGCCCACACTGCTTCTCAACAATAGTTTTGAAGTGGCGGAATTTCTCAAACACTTCACTCTTTTGTTTCAGCATATACACCCATGTCTTTCTGGTGTAATCAGCAATGAAGGTTAAAGCATATCTATTTCCGCCAAGTGATGGTACTTGCATCGGTCCACACACATCAGAGTGGACAATTTCCAAGGGTGCTTTTGCCCTTATACTCTTTCCTGCTGGAAAGCTTTCTTTGTGCTGCTTGCCTAAGATGCAGCCTTCACAAAGGATGTTCGGTTTCTCAATCAACGGCAATCCTTTTACCATTCTCTTTCCGTGCAACAAATTCAGACCTCCGAAATTGAGATGTCCAAATCAAGTGCCACAACCAATTCTCATCTTTCACTTGTTCCTGAAAGACTTCTTGTGTTACAGCTGCAATAGTTCTTCCTTCCTTCAAATCTGCCCTGAGTTTGAGAGGAAACATTCTATTGCTGGTCATCTGCACCTGTGCAATGATCTTCCTACTTGGAGGTATATCTCTGATTGTACACATATCATCTTTGAAGAACACATTCTAACCTTTGTCAATGAGTTGTCCAATGCTCAAAAGATTACATTTCAGACCAGGTACATAGTATACCTCTGGCACAATCATCTGTTCTCCATTTCTTTCTCAGATACTGACTCTGCCCTTACCATTGATAGATATTTTACTATCAGTTCCTGTTGTTACCTCAGATTTCACATCTTCATCCAGATTGGCAAACATCTCAATATTGCCAGTCATGTGATTACTACAACCTGAGTCTAAGAACCAAAAATCTTCTTGTTTGTCTTGTGCAATGTTACTTGTTAACAGCACATTCTTTGGATTCTTATTTTCTTCATTTGCAAAATTAGCATTCTGCCTACTATTCATGTCATTTTGTTTTTTCCTACATTCATTGCTGTAGTGCCCATATTTCTTACAATAATGACATCGGACTTGGGATTTGTCATACCTTTGTCCATGAGCTTGATTTTTGCTTGAACCTTCATCTTGGTTCTAATTGCAGCTCCTTCCGCTTGTGCTTGCAGGATAATATCTGCCTCTATTTTGGCTTCTTCCACGACCTCTGTTATTTACTCTGCCTCGACCTTTTCTTTGGCTGAAAGACATCTGAGTCTTCAATGCTTGCTCAAAAGAGGAATCTGTTCCTCTACTCAGTTTGTGTTCATGAGACATAAGAGAAGCACTCAGTTCATCTACTGTGAACTACGAGAGATCTTTTGTTTCTTCTATTGCTACTACAATAGCTTCAAACCTTGAGGGTAAACATCTGAAGATCTTCTCTACGATCCTTCTTTCTTCAAGAATTTCACCATGAGATCTTATCTGGGTTCTCAACCCAATAACTTGAGTGAAGAATGAATCTATTGTATCAGATTCCTTCATGCTAAGTGTTTCAAAGTCTCTCCTCAACATCTGCAACTTTGCAGTCTTCACCTTCTCCATGCCTTGATAAGCAGTTTTGAGAATATCCCATGCTTCTTTGGATTTTGTTGCTGCTGCAATCCGCGGAAAAACACTTTCATGTACTGATTGGAAGAGGAAAAAGAGGGCTTTGGCATCCTTCTTCCTATCGCTTTTCAACTGGTCTCTTTCTGCTACTATCAAAGCAGCCAATGCTGTTGCATCTGCAAGTTCAGCATAGCTAGTTTCAACCAGATCCCATATTCCTTGAGAAGAAAACAATGCTTTCATTGTTATGGACCAATAACTGTGATTTTTCCCATTAAACTGTGGCAGTTGTGAATTTGTCAAACCTGTTCCAGCATCTTCCATCTTAACTCTGTATAGGGAAAGAAGAGATACTGACTGTAAAATTAAAAACAAGCAAAAACTTTTCTCTGCTGGAAAAAATCTGCTCAATAAGCTTCTTACAGCTTCTACAATGAAAAAAACTATGTTTTTGACACACTGAGTGCCTAGACCTGCTTTGATACCATGTTGGAAATTAAAGAAAAATTTCATAACAGTAAAAAAAAATGCTTTGTTTTTTACTCTGTTTCTGCACAGAAAACTGAAAAAATCATTTTCTGGAAATGGTGTTGCAGCAACATAGTTTGGTGTTGCAGCAACGCTGAATAACACTCTATTTTTGACACAGTAAACTGAAAATTTCTTACTAGAAACGGTGTTACAGCAACACAGTTTGGTGTTGCAGCAACGTAGATTTGGTGTTGTAGCAATGCTGTTGGACTTCCTAATAATTCAAAATAAAACTGAAAAACAGAACAATACTCAGCAACACTGAAACTGGTATAACAGCAATGTGCAAGTGGTGTAACAACAACACTACATTAACTTGTATTCATAAACAATAAACCAGCTGATACAAATTCGTCTTCCTCTTGACATAGTGATAACAAAAGGAACACTTCAGTTCTAGAAACCAATTTTCACTATCTCAGAAAATTTCAGGTTCAGCACTGCTGTGCGTTACAGAAAAGACTTTCTGTCATTCTTCTAACCTTGAAACAGAACTGTTGTTCATTACATTTATAGGAGAAAACATATCTGAGTTTAAACAATAAAATAACCAAAAATATCTTCTAACGCTTATCTGCGTATTGAATGCAGCAAGCAGTGATGCCTTTCTCAAGAAATCAAGTTCGCGGTTGCAGGGGAATTCAATTATGTGAATGTAATGCACATTAATGTGCAAAATATCAGGAGCGACTTTGCGGCATCGAATAACCTGAAATATCTTCGGAAATCAGATTTCTGTTCAGCAGTTATTGTGTTGCATTTGGAATTAAATTCCAACAATTCAAATCGTCGTGCCTTTCTTCTTAGCCTCAAGACAACCTCCTGTTTTCAACTATAGCCTTATTCTTGGCTTCCCTACTCAATGTCTTTGATTTACACGATTGTCACAGATATATGCCTAATATCTGAGACTGTCGCATATATTCATCAATTTTCTGAGATGTCGTTGTAGATATATGCCCAATATCAAAGACTATCACAGTTTTACATCAATTTTCTAAGACGACCGCAATTGTACACTGAAAAATTGCGGTGATCGAAAAATTAAAATTTTGAGAAGTGTAATAGTGTTATCGTCGCAGTTATCCACTCAAAACCTGCGACAATTTCAGTTCAAAGAACCACCCACTAGCCAGCGTACAGGTTCTTCAGCCTTGATGCTCTGATACCATGATAAAAATGGCAATGTTTGTCTTAAAATAAAACCCACTGGTCAGCTCTACGAAAGAGAGTCTGAACCAGGAGAGTCTGGCTTTGTAGAATGCTCTACATTGCTCATCAACATTACACATTAAATAGAATACATGGTTTTAGGGAAGTTAGAACAACATCCTAAGATATAGAAATTAATTCCTATAACTCTAACTATTCTAGGATATTCTCCATTATCTTCAACAGTTATTGGTAAGTAAAATATTTCAAGTGGTTGGGAGGGGTTAATAATAACTTCTCTACCTGAGTTCCAATCTCAGTCTCATAACTAGATTATGTTGTAGATATAAATAGATAATATATGTACCACTCCTTAAATTAAACAAAAAAAAATATTGAATATACAAAATTGGCTATTTTTCCTTTTTAAATTATATAAAAATTATGTTTTTTCCCTTCAATTTTTTTTTTATCTATCCACTCTCAAATTGATATAGTCTTGCTTAAAATTTGACCGAGTGAAACCTCCACGCATAACTATTAGATCACAACCTAAGAAATAATATACCGAGAATATGCTAATTGTACTCTCTAACCAAAAGCGTCGAAGGGTAGAAATTTAACATCGAATCCTGTAACTGTTGGGCCACACAAACAAGACCGTCCGTCTCTAAAATAGCGGGGGAGAAAGTTGTTTGGATATGAGGGCTTGACAGAACAAACGTAGTTTCAAACTTTATCATTTTCAAGCAAAAAATAGAATCTAGGTATTTGAATATAGCTATAGTTTAAATAAGAAAGCACATGCACTAAACATGTTCTAATAAACGCGGTATATATATATATTCTTAATAAAAACGTGTTATAATATATTAGTGTTTTACATATAAATCTTTCACAATAACCTATATACAATAACCCTTCATATTATTTAAATGAAAAATATTACGCAATGATATAGCTAACAAAATGCCGAAGTCACGCATGTACATCAACAATGAAAACTAAAAATCAGCCTGTTAAATTATAAACGAACTATTGTGAACCTTGAATGCAGTTTCTTTTAATCTTCCTTGAAAAGAGACTTGACTTTCTATTAATCTACAAACCATTGCAGTAATAACAGCATAATACTGCATTTTACAAATTGTATACTAACAGTTATAAGTAGAATCAAAGCTTTCTGCGATGAAAGATACTAACCGGCACGCATGTTAATGTACGTTGACCGCATTGCAAGAGCGTGCTGCCGACGCAGCTGCTACCACCGCTGGCTTCGCGGCAGGCCTGTCCCATGCACGTCTGAACGTATGTGCCGGTTATATTATATGGTTGCAGGACTGACATGGAAAATATGTGGAGGATCTTTCAGAAAAATAAACGGAGTCTTCTCAAAATAAATTCATCGCTTGATTTTTTATAAATAAAAAACTTCCGTGAGTGGACAATCTATTCATTTTTCGAATTTAGTAGGAAAGTTATGCACATAACGGTCAGAGCTACAGAATGTCACGTTATACAACACCTGTCGGTGGCTAGAAAATTAAGATTTATGAGAAAATAATCTCTATTGATCTGTCTTTTATATACTGCTTCCCACGTTCCTTTTTTCACAAGGAGAACGTTGAGATTTAAGACTATCCGTAGGCTGACCAGAGCATTTGGAAGTAGTCAGCGACCATGGACAAGCGTTGAATTTCTTTTGAGAAACAAATGTGTTCATTTTTAATTTTTTTTAGCGAGGTGAATCTAACGAACAATCTTGATAACTTTTTGACTATAAACATTTAAATTATAAGCATTCCGATTTTGTACGTTTTTGATATATCGATATAGTCCAGGTGTTCCGGACCTCAAAGATGCATGATCTATTTTGAAATAAACCTAAATACTCATAATAATAAAAATAAGGGCTAAGATTTAATTTGAAAATTAAGTTTATTTTATAAAAAGATAATTCACTCACTACATATGAAAATTGGAAAAATATAAATTTAAAAAATTTATGTTTTTGAATTTAGGTTTAATGTGAATTATGAATCTAGATTGAAAAAAGCTCGCTCTCTAACTAATTAACCGTGCTCGGTCTCCTCTCAGAGTTAAGATGAAAGTTCACGCTCATGATCATCAAATGAATAGAGTGTTTAGTAAGATCAAACACCTTACGCTCTTCATGACTAAATAATTCTTTATTATACGTAAATGAATAACTTTGAAAATAGAAAATATAGTTGATAGAATTTAGACTATTCACTCACACCTTAATTATTATTATTATATCTTATAGTGACCGCTTAATACGAAAATAATGAGAACGCTAAATTAAGATTAATCATAAAGATTTAAAAAACCTATTTTATTATTTTTTATTATAACATGAAAATTAAAACTTATTCTGCTAACTATTTAAATAGGTTGTATACTTTATAGAAATGATTTTTATATATCTAATGAGTTTTCGAGGGAAGCTTAATTTGCAATAGAGAAGTGTTACTTGCTGCACTATAACAAATTATCTTCTTAGTTATCGTAGCGTTCAATGGAAAACAAGATGTGCTTTTGTCACATGTAACTTAGTAGTCTGTGCCATTTGGCAATGGCATGGGACTATTGTAAATGATTATGTCCATATTAACATTAGTTTACTTGTTTGTTAATCTTACTAATCGCGATATAATCAAAGCTTTTCAACATCGACTAATTCACCATCTAAAGTTGTTCGATATAGATTGATTTTCCTTCTTACTGAAGCCGAAAAGCAAAACCATATGATATAATTATTAATTTGTTTCATATTTTTAAATACTAGCTAAAGTAATGCTAGCATAAGCGAAGCACATTAAATGCTATGTTTTATATATTTCTTTTTGCTAGCTGGATCTTTCCTAGTTTTCCCTTTTTGACGTCTAGACATCTAGATCTGTCTCACACACCCATTTCGATCTTTGTAACAAAGCATGTTCCACATGACCTCAAAGCTAGAAGAAGAGCTGATGTAAGAACCCTTAGAATTTGAAGATCAAAAGGATAGGCTGGGAAATGGAATAGCCCATGCCCATAGTAATGAAACAAACACTACAATGATCCATGGCAAATGCTTCTTACTGGGGTTGTTTCATTTCTCTTGCATACCCATCTCACCCCGCAGGCAGCGTTATCGACATTGCAACTTCTACTTTTGCCATGGGTGGTTGCAGTCTGGTGTTGTTTCGTTTTTGTTGCATACACATCTCAATCGGGCATGGTTATCCACTTTCTTATTATTTTGGTTAGGCCAATTGTCACACCTTCTATTATACTGACAAGCTGATTGAGTTTTCTCGTGTATTCATTGGCTGAAACTGCATACTATACATCAATTCTATTAGCAGATGCAGATTCCAATTTTAGCTGGACTGTAGGACTAAAGGAATTTGCACATCTAGCCATTGGAGTTTTCTCTATTCACTAGTACATAAAGGGGGGTTTTAAGACAATGTTTGAGACAATTTCTGGGTAAATTGTCCTAACTTGAGGCAAAAAAAAAACTTGTGTAGTGTCTTAAATATTGTCTTTAAGTAGGTGTCTCAAAAATTATTGTCTTAAATATTATTGTCTTAAAACATATTGTCTTAAAAATTATGGTCTCTATAACTGGAATATATAACACAAGCATTACTGTCTCTTAAGAGACAACTTTTTTTGTCTCTCTAGAGACAACACTCGGATTAGAGACAATATGTCTTTAATACTAGCTATTGTCTCTCTAGAGACAATAAAATTTTTATTTGAAGATCACCTTTTATCTCTCTAGAGACAATATAAAACAATGAATCCAGAAATACCTCACCATTGAAATAAAATGATATAAAAACATTTAATTAAAAATAAACTAGAAAATTGTTGATTAATTCATGTTAGCGGACTGTGTAATCGAACCAACAACCTCTTGCTTGGAAGGTAGACACTATTCCATTGAGCTAGCACACTTTAAAGAATTATGTGAAGAGTTATGCCAATCCCGAAAACTACATTTATAGTCATTGCTTAAAAAAAAACATGTGATCTATAATCTTTATAAAAACTATAATCATACAATCCATATTTTTAACTTACTAAAACTAGCAATGGCCCCAAAAGGTACAAAGAGAGGCAATTTATATCTCTAGCAAAAAAATTCAAAATCTTCCATTAGTACGCAGTTAAATGTTCATGTATACAGGCTATCTTGCTACAGTGGTGTATCACTGTGTTGGGATTTCATTCCATGTTAAGACTTCTTTTTCTTCATCTTCTTCTCCACATATGTATGTGTCTATTATTATGTATATGCACCCATATAAAATTCTATAACAAAATGTCTTGATTTCCAAACGTAAAACAAACAGAATTATGAAATGGAGTGGATATATTCTCTAGCACCTTTGTAATCAGTTCTCCCTACTTAAAAGTTAATATACCTAGAATATGTTTTTCCTTTGAATTTTAAGCTAGATAGATTTATGGTTCCATCCCAGCTCCACAATTATTTGGGGCCCTCTATGGTTTGGGAGTTCCACACCAACCATTGTTTATGACAATGAAGATACTGATGACCGAGAACCTGTGCTAAAAATGACATCTATATTGCTACTAAATGAAAAGATATATCATGATAATGGAAAAAAAACAACAAGTTTCATCAAGAAAAACATAAACATAAACATCTATAGATATATTTCCAGTTATAATGGCTGTATTGCATAGACTTTTGGGGAAACAATATGTATAAAAGGTGAGGTTGAAAGCACCATAAAGAACCAGCAACAAGTATAGTAAATATTTCAACAATCTTACATTATAATACTGCACTAATTGAGGTCGCTTAAATTTAAATGTTGGAGTGATCAGGTTCCTTTCCACATCAAATGGATTAGGTTCAAGGTGAATACCTTTCAGCATCTCGAAACCCTTGATCTAGATTCAACAAAAATTCCAACAATCATGAAATTAACAAATAACTAAGAAAAATGAATCAGAACTGAAAGAAAGTTCCCAAAGATGTATTAGAAAGAGAAATTCAAACATGAAGCAACATCATGATGGATGATTCAGAATGTGTTACATCGTGGTTTTTCCCAGTTGCATTGAGCTTGTGTAGGATGTATTTCTTTGCCTTCTTATTTTCACACAAAGATTCAAAATTGCCAACTACCTCATTGGTGGCAACCCAGCTTTCAAGTGCCTTTTGATCAGGTATAACAATTGCCACATGAAAAGATTCGAAACTATTGCCATAAACCCATATCTGAAACATGACCAAACAAGAATGAAGAGTGAACAAACATAGTTGGCAGTGCTGACAATAAACTTTCATTTCAGGACCAAATTAGAAAGAAAGTGTACTGTCCCCCCTCACATTGCATGTCCATTTTGGAGATGCTATTTTCAGCATAATAATGTTCACGAGTTTGTGAATAACGGAGAGCCTCAGAAAGTAGTTGTTGCAGAAAAAATGAAAATAAACAATACCAAAACATGATATGAGCATGGTAAGTGCAGTATTCCCCCTCATAGTGCATGTCGATTTTGGAGATGTTATTTTCAACATAAGAATGTTTAGGATTTTGTAAACAAGGGAGTGCCTTGAAAAGCAGTTGTTGCAGAGAAAACAAAAATAAACAATACCAAAGCATTATATAAACATGGTACAAAGTCTTAAGAAAATCACCTAGCCATGTGGATGGTCTCACTTTTTAGACCATGTATATTGTGGTTGATATGCACCCATAGCAATCTCAGTATCTCTTAAACCATGCATTGAATGTTTGTTAATATTTGTAGGTTAGTGTTTTTCTGTGAAGGATAACCACCCTATTGTATATTGGTTGTAGTGAGCTTGTAATTTTTGTTTTGGTTGTGACGTTTGTTTTATTTTTCAGGATATGCCCTTGGTTTATATACATCGTTGTAAGATTTGTTGATGATTTGGAGTACTGCACTGCTTCAACACATATCTTGAAAACAGTTTGTAAAGCATCATGCAGAAACACTCAACCCTATAGACCACACCTACTTCTTAACGATATCTATAATATAATATCAATTTTATCCATTCAATTATTAAAAAATGAAAATTCCTCAATGCCCTATAAACTACACCTATGGCTTAATAATAATATCTATAATATCCAGTGTCCATACAACATGGGAGTGCCATGGCATCTCCTAAAACATGTCCACATATCTTATGACAAAAGCCAGATGGACTCCTTTCCCTTCATACAAGGATCATTTTGTGCTTGCAAAGCTGCAAATAGATGTAACCAATTTTGAACACAATTAATATGACCATGTTCTCTGATGGTTGTCTTAGGCGACAAATATAGACTGCAAATGTAGTTTGTTCGCAACAGACCGTAGTATACTTATCTTCATAATATGGAGTTTCATGCCATTTATTTGGGTAAAATGAAAGGTTATGGTTATATTAAGATGTAGTTCATTCCCACTACCTCACAGAGAAATGTTGGAGTTGCCTACATTAATAGAGATTAAAAAAAAAAGTTGAACAACAAATGGGAACTGAAATGAACTGGAAATATGGTTGAAGACTCTTGGGGATTGGAGAGGTGAATCCCCATTCCTATCATATAAAACTGATTAGCAATGTACTAGTGCAGTGCTAGTGGCAAGAGGGGTATGGAAAGGGAACTTTGTGTAGCTATCCTCTGCCAATGGTTTTGAACATACTTTTCAACGTCTGGCATAAATATGAAAAGGACATGAACAGGTACACTAAACACACTAACTTTTGGTAATGTCATGGAAGAAATGAGAGGAGGGTTCATGCTTTTCAATAAGGTTGTCCTTCGAAGAAATTAAAATTAAAAATTTGATAATGGAACATAAAGGTGTTGGAATGCTTCCCTGTAATAGATGAAAATCTTCTAATGCGAATCACAGATTGATGAGACATAGTGGGCAAAAACAATATACTGGACAAAAATATAAAACTGTAAGAAAACCTTGTGATAACATGCTTTAAAAATTAGTGAACTAAAAATAAAACACAAATGTGCATAAATGAAAAATGTAGAAAAAGTTGCAACGAAAATGCTAAACTCTTAAAACTATTATTTAGACTTCAACCAATTGCTTCGAGGGGCAAACATAGAACCAATTTTGGAATTCTAGACATATAGCTTAATTTTTCCCTATCTTTCCTACTTTTGTACAGATGAAGAGTCTGCATAATAACCTTTGAAGCTTAGGCAATGTGGTACGACAACAACATTCTTATGCTCTACAAGACTGGGCTTCATGTATGGCTCATTATGTACCATGTCAAACAAGGAATGAAGTCGTTTATTCCTAACACCAAAAATGTTGAAACTAGCTAGTATGTGTCTTCTAAAAATAGTAAGTATGAGAGTGATTTGCCTTCCATGCTTAACATAAATTCTAGCTTCATTCACAATATCAACTTGGTCATTAAACCAACATATTTTACACACACCAGACTTCAAAACTGCAATAAATATGCATCCACATGAAAGTGTTCCAAGGAAACATATAAAGTAAATTACCTCAAACACATCCAGTCCTACACGAAACATGGGTTTTTCTTTCAAATGGTCCACTAAGGCTACTTCATCAATCTCTGGGCCTCGGATTTCATTTACAAGAACTACTCCCTGCATCCCAAAAGAAACTTTTAACGATAAGTCTTCCATTTTTTTAAATGCATTAAAATTGAGAATTATCAAAAATTAGATGCCCAGTATAGAAACAATCAAGAAGGATACATAATATGTTGTTAAATATGAATGCTCTGAATTTATAAAGCAAGAATTGAAATAAAGTCATTACATTCTTCATGATCGATAGCATGTCTTTGTTAATCAAGTGGTAAGTAGTCTTGTCTAGTACAGGATGAAGGCTTATCTACCAAAAAATACTATATGTTATAAGTATAGAAATCAGAGAACTAAATAGTATGGAATACTCACCATTTTCCTATTACATAGTGTTTTTGAATTTTTAGTACACATTTCCAGACATTGATTTTTGGCAAAGCTATGATATGGTACAAATTTTATCTCTTAGATTATGATTAGTCAAGATATTTAATACAAATGGAATCAATCCAAAATAAGCAGCAAATAGATGTACATTGTATACAATTCAAAATTGTAGATTTGAATTTAATCGTAATGAAAGCACAAGATCCTAAGAATAACTCAGTCAACACAATATATCCAATATATCTACTACATTAATTATTACAGACATCATGTAGAGAACAAAAATGGGCCAACAACGGCACCAGAGTGCATAACACTAAAACCATAGAAAAGGTTGGTATTGGATTATGGGAGATTGCATTGTAGAGCCAACTTTCAAATTTGCGAAACTGTTTGAAGGTGTAATATTTTATAATTTTATAAACCACCTCTCACTAACATATGAATTACTTACACAAAGTTATTACAAAGGACATCATGTTGAGAATAGATTAATATACATGATTTCAAGGTCTGATTTCTATCTTTGCATATCAAATGCATGCATTTCTAAAGCATTCAATCCTTTTCCTATTACCATGTAGATTATGCTTGATCATAAATATCTTAAAAGTACTCTAAAAAATCAACTCATCTTCCAAAAGATGGACATAGAAATTAACAATTTTACTAGAAAACAAAGTCCATATAGATTTTGGAACAATATTTCTATTGGAAAGAAGTTTTTCCCCTACACATGAGATTTCATGTTAGAGGTGTTGAAATATAAATAAGCAAAACTAATATGAAATTCTTAACTAAACTGACACTCAGACCTGTAGGCCCGTCATTCTAGGCAATTATCAAACACTCAGTTCTAGTGCAAATGGGACTCTCTAATAGAGGCTAAAGAATTCAATCCTTTTCCTAATACCATGTAGATTATGCCTCATCATAAATATCTTAAAGGTACTCTGAAAAATCAACTCATCTTCCAAAAGCTAGACCTACAAATTAATAATTTCACTAGAAAACAAAGTCCATATAGAGTTTGGAACAACATTTCTATTTGGAAAAAGTTTTTCCCCTACACACGTGATTTCGTGTTAGAGGTGTAGAAACATAAATAAGCAGAACTGATATCGAATGCTTAAGTAAACTGACACTCATACCTGTAGGCCCATCATTCTAGCGAATAATCAAACACTCAGTTCTAGTGCAAATGGGACTCTCTAATAGAGGCTAAAGCATTCAATCCTTTTCCTGTTACCATGTCGATTATGCTTCATCATAAATACCTTAAAGTTGCTCTAAAATATCAACTCATCCTCCAAAAACTGGACCTACAAATTAACATTTTCACTAGAAAACAAACTCCATATAGAGTTTGGAACAACATTGCTATTGGGAAAAAAATTTCCCCTACACACGAGATTTCCTGTTAGAGGTGTAGAAATATAAATAAGTAGAACTAATATCGAATGCTTAACTAAACTAACACTCAGACTTGTAGGACCATCATTCTGGATAATAATCAAACACTCAATTCTAGTGCAACCAAAAGAGAAATATTTGCAGTGAGGGGGTAAATACTTATAATTCACATCATCCACATGCTTCACTAGCCTTGATAGACTTTTAAAAACCTTTCCACAATATGGATTTGGGTAATAATATTTCTTCACCTCTCTGGATTGTAGATTTAGACTTTGCCATGACTCACCTCTCTCTCTATGCCACTTCATATGGCGTTTCAAATTAGACATGGTGGAAGACTACAGTTTGTAGTCCTCTTTGGGGCACACAAATAACTTTTCTTCATGCTTTATCATGTGACAATTTAAATTGTCATGCCTCTTGTAACTGCAAAAGAAACCATCTACTGGGAAAACAAACGTTCTCTTCAAAATTAAAAGCTTACAATATTCATAAATATTAACATGGGAATTTGTTGAGGATTCCACCAATTAATTAAATGATCACTCACACACACATGCATCATCAGTTTCAATAAATTGGTGGGAATTGTTTGTTAATGCCCTTTTGATTAATGTCTTTGTGGATCCTTTTTATTTCCAAGCTTAATAAATACCAATGTGGCATATTAATTGTTGGGGATTTCATCCTACAACAATATGTTCACACAAATTACACACCACATTTGGGAAATGTTTAAAAAATATTCTTTTGATCAATTATGCTGATGAATAGAAAAAAATGATAGAATAGAATAAACCAACCTGTGATTGTAGGAAAAAATGTATCATAATGATGAAGTGTGAGCAAGTAGAAGGCAAAAGGAACTTCTCAGGGGGTCACCCCACCTGGTACTAGTCCATGGACACTCTACCCTCCCTCACCACTATGGAGTTCGGATGGGATCTTGTGCTATCACTCATTCAAACACCTAGGTCTTCCAAGGCAGTCTCCTCCATTGTGCTAACCTGGGTTATAAACCTCTTGCAGAAAAGAACTTGAATACCACCATTCCATGTAGACATTGAAATTAACCAACATTGTAGGCATATATTGAAATTAAAACCACCATTGGTGACATACATTCAAATTTAAACCACCATTGCCGACTCACATTGAAATTAAAAGAAACGTTACAGATACATTAAAATTAAAACCACCATTGCAAGCTGACATTGAAATTAAAATAAACATTGCAAACACACTAAAATTATAACCACCATGCCAACGATCCATTAGAATTAATATCATTATTTTAGATCCCAATTTGTATTAAAGCCATGATTATGGGGTCCCACTTAAATTAAAACCAATGTTCCCATTTAAATTAAAACTTCCATTATGGGAACCTATTAATATTATGAACATTGTTACTGACATTAAACCTAAAAACCACTATTGCAAACACTCATTACAATTGAAACCACTATTGTTATAGACACCCACTAAAAATAAAACCACTAGTATTGAAAGCATCCAACAAAATGAAAACTATTTATAACTTCTTACACACATTAAAATTAAAACCACTATGATTAGAAATTACACACCCAATAAAAGTAAATCGGCCACTCTTACTCGGACCCATCCAAATGAAAGCCACTATTTCAGGCACCCATCGAAATCAACGCCACTATTTCAGGTACCCATCCAAATCAAATCCACTATTTTAGGTACCCAACAAAATTAAAGCCACTACTATAAGGGCACACAATATAAGTAAAGCCACTACCAAGGACACCCATTAAAATAAAAACACCTATCCATGGTATGAATGGGGTTATCATTCTAGATCCCAAAGGAAATCACTTGTAGCAGGGGTCTAAACTATGCTTCAAATAATGAATCATCACTTTCATTTTATCCAAGGCTTGCATTGATAAAGGTGACGAGAAGAAAAATTTTAGCTTTGCTAAGAGAATCCTCTATTGCAGCACATCATTCTGCAAGATGTTTTCCTGAGCCAGAGTCGAAGTACTAGCAGAGAAGTTTGAAAAAAATAGAATTTTTCTAGGTACTGCACATCTATAATTCAAGTGCAAACATCCAGGTCAATTGAGGAGTGTTAAATTAGGAGTGATCATCTAATGCATGACAATGCCACATTAACCAAAGTGTCAAGCTACGCATGCAAACAACAAGCAAGAGTGTCCTTGCAGGGGTGCATGCTCTTTTTTTTCACATTGGATGCATCAAGGGTTACTAAGCACAACATATTGAGGATGGTCCTTGAATGTGATTTTATTGTTCTACTGTGGAATGTTGGGTTGGCATGCTCTTTTATTTCACACTGCATGCATCAGGTATCACCATGGGCAACAAAATAAGGACGTTCCTTGAGCGTGGTTTTATTGTTCCACTATGGAATGTTAGGTTGGTATGTCTAACAGTTTCCCCAACACTTCGTTGGGCTTGACCATCAACACATTTTTGCGGGGTGAAGGGGTTAAGGATTCTAGTCATTGTGAGCTCTCTATGTGTTGGACTCCGCAAAACACCTAGCCATCGCTAGTAATCATAGGCAACCTAGTTTGTGTTATGTGTGAATTATCAGATGTCAGGAAAGGAATAAAGAATCTGAGCACCATATTTCAAAGGCACAAAGTGATTTATATAATTCTTCTAGTAGGTGGTTGAGATGACAGAATGATTTTGAATATAGGTTCACATTCAAGACCCAAATCCAGGACCACCAAGCAACTGAGATTGCTCTTCAACTATCAGTGCTTCAATTAAAGGACAAGGGATTCGTAGAATTCATGCATAGGCATTTGGGGAGGTATGGGGAACTGGGAGAAAGAATGAACACCAGTTACAACTCGTATTCAACTTCTAGCACTGCCCATGCAGTCATGTTCACCTCAAGTTGAGGAGGAAACCTCTAAACATCATTATCCATTCAAGATATCACAAAACTATGCTGCAGGATCAAAATAACATCATCATCAACAAATATTTGGATATGAAAGCAGTCAAATACATCATGGAGATCCAAGTTGGCCTTGAAGAAGTAGCCCCCTAGGGTCCATATTTGATGTAGCTCTCTGTTTTTATCATGTTCCAACAAGTAGTTTATTTGCTCAAATATTCTCTAACTCTATACAGCAATATACTTAGCAATCATATAGGATTGGGGCTTGGGAAGTGTCGCTAGAACAACTTTTGGATGAGAAATTCTCTGTTGGGATATCAAATGATGTTTCGTCCTCCTACAAAGAGAACAATATTTTGAGGTGGGAGACCACTATTAGTTCAAGGTAATTCGCCATGGTATGTGTGAGAGTGATTTGCATTCTTCCTCGAACTACTTAGAAATTAGAGAATTTCCATGAGATTTTAATGCATATAAGATTGGAGCAGTGAAGTTGATAAGAGATTCCAAAGCTCTGCCCCCATTGCCATTTTTGCAAGAAGTTAAGCTTTCTCTCTAAGGATAATTAAAGGTGGATTGCAAGCATGAGCTAAGTCAAACACTGGAAATATGCCCAAATGTAGAAGGGATAAAAATCAATGATACATATGAAGTCATGAAATGACATTAAGAGACACGTCATAGGGCATCAGTCAACCAAATCAAGTAAATGGGTAGACATCAAAATTCTAAGTCCAAGAAAGAAGCAAGGTGGGAGCCAATATGTAGTCAATTAATGTTTGTTGACCATCATTGGAGTAGGTAAATTCTAAGTCCAGGAAACAAACAAGGTGGGAGCCAATATGCAGTCAATTAATGTTTGTCCACCATCATGGCAGTATCTGACGCATACGTAGCTAAGAAATTTAATGAAGACTTGACAGTTAAGAACGCATTTCACTTGCCTATGACAATTAAATATGCCCAAATGCATCCAAATGGCTACCATCTAATTAATTCACTACTCCAGAAATAAAGGAGCTAGTACTTTGAACCATAAAACATCCTTTGTAATGTCATATATAGGTGTTTGAAGTCAAATTGTGTAAGCATTTGAGTTGCCCAATTAAAAAACAGTTCCCTAGTTCAAATAAGTATAGACCAAGATAAATATATTCACTATCTAATTTAAGATGATGTGAGAGTCTAGTGGCAAATTTTAAAGATGGCATCCCCATAAAGTTTTATCTATGTACATAAATGTCCCTGTTTGTAGAGTTATACCAACTAATGAGATTGCACTGAGGGAGTCTTTAATAAGGTAAGCTAACCACTTAAACACTTCACACCATGGAACTATAAATTCCAATTCCGAATTTAATGACAACAAAATCCTGAAATTTGCCATAAACATCTCATGCGTAATAAGACTTATTCTATTAGGAACAAAAAGGTCCTTGTAATAACATTTTGCATTGCAAATGGAAGAAACCATAACAAGACATTTACCCAGGAGTTTTGCTCAATTACTAGTACTTGTATGTAATCTAGGATAGAGGCCAATAACTTGGGTGTCCTAGTGTTGATCACAACAAAGTAAAATCAGTTGTAACTTCACATAGTTCTTCTCTATTACAAACAATTTTTTAAAAGTTGTTTAGTTTTTATTCCGAGGAGTTAACATGAAGCTAGAAGAGATTTTCCAAGTCCACTGAAATGAAAAAAAGCACTCTTGTCTTACAGTTGTCACTTGAAAAATTCAACAGAACCAATACCAATAAAAAGCTTCATAACCAACTTGCAATCTTCATAACCAATACAAGCTTCTGAATAATACAATAGAACCAATGCGAATAAAATGCTTCACAACAAACTCACAATCTTCATAACCAACACAAGATTTTGAACCAAGGCATTAGAACCAATTAAATTGTATGCTTCAGACGCACTCACGAACTGAAGACCCTAGCACTGTCAGCTTTGGACCTAATTCTTAGTGCATTTTTGACTAGAAAGGAGTAACCACCATGTATAGTCAGTGCATGGTTACGCATTAAGGTTATTTTTTATAATATTCATGGTTTTACACAATGCATAGTTCAATTCGATGTTAAAATTTCCAAGAAAATCTGCAACTACTTAGATGAACAGGTTTACAAGGGATATCATCCACAAATGTGGGGAAGCATCCCTTAGATTTTCCATGAGATTTTCCTTTGAAAAAATAAAAATAATGACTATATATATATGGGGTTTATAATGTTTTAAAGTCTCATTACCAAAGTGGCACATTCCCATGTTGGGATTCCATTCCTTTGGAGTGCAGGTCCCCAATGTTATAGCATCCTCCTTCACTCTGCCATTAACATCACTAAGTGGTTTTGGTGTCATTCCTTATCGGCCCTCTTTGGTTTGTGGTTGTTATCTATGTGATGCTCATAAGAGTTGCAGGTCTTACTACTACAATGTAGTATCCCTATGCTGGGAGTCCATTCCACATTAATAAATTTCTCCTTCCTCCCATGATTACTTTCCACTACTACAAATGTACAATATATGAAGTCACAATGTAGGTCTCCAATGAAGTTGGGATATGAAGTTACAACACATGCCTCCAAGGAAGTAAGGATATATAGCTACTTTTATTGCAAACTATAGCATAAGATAGAATGGCAACAACATGTTTTGGAAAGTGAAAAGAAGAGGGTAAAGTATCATCCCTAGACCTATGAAACAAAATCCAAAAAAGAATGAAATATATCATGGAAACATATACACCATAAATAATAATAGTAATGAAAGAAAAATGCATGACTACCAACCTATGCTTTCACAAACAAATAAGTTTGGTCAAATAATATATTTAGAGTAAACAAGGAAAATGTCACCAATATATAGATGATTCATGGGAACATAGACACTGCAGATTTCTTCATCTCCACTCTCAAACTGCGTATGACAATGGGAGAAACGTAAGAACTACTTTCCATACAAATTGAACTAATGTTTATTTAAACTATAGAAGGTCAAAATACATTGCATGTTCACCAATAAACATAAAGTTTTATTTATGACAATAATGATAATTTGCAAATAGATATCAATTTGCAGATATGCAAGAAACATTTCCATCAGCCACTCAATTTCAACATTCATGTGGAAATTTAATTGCAAAGAGTCCATAGACAGTTGAATTTTGGCCACCTAGAATGTCGTGAAAGCTAAATACATTCTCCATTTCCTTAAAGTCATTCGTATTACTACTAATTTCTAGTAAATACCCGCAAATATCACCTTAAATTATTGTGAGGAGAGAAATTTCTAAGAATCACACCCTGAAAATGTAGATAAAGGTATACCACTACTACATATGTACAATATATAAAGTACATATATAAAGCCCCATCTCCACACTTGTCTCCTTCACACTCAAACATGGTCAGGCCCCCCCTAAAGATGCATTAATTTGTCAACAAAGAAGAGGCCATCCAATTCCATAACTATTCTTGCTCAACGCTAAGGATAGCGGCATACCAAACAGAAAAATGTATCACGTCATCCTAAATCAAGAACATGACCTGAAAACACATGCCTACTAAATCCAAACCACAAACAATCACATGATTTTGCAAAGAAAAAGAAAGAGAAAGCACTATGCCTCTACTCCCTTGAAAATGCTCAAACTTCATAAAATGGGCCATTCCAATAGCTACTCATTTGCTTCTGAAGCTCTAAAATAAATCCCCCTAGGTTAAACAAAGAACTCTATGTCAATAGGTTTACAAGGGATATCATCCACAAATGTGTGGAAGCATCCCTTGGTGTTGGCTACATGGGGCCTGATTCAGGATCAGCAATGAGTTTAGCCAAGCAAATCCCGGTACTACTGGCCCTTTCGGCAATAGCCCGCGGAGCATGGACTGAGGTCTCACCTGAAGTAGTATGGGAGGTTGATGGAACGATGTTTCCGCACCCTAGGGATGTCTTGATGAGGGTTCTGGGACTTTGTAATCCTAATTTGTGCACTGCATTGCTCCACGTAGCTTTCTATTCTTGACAACCCATGCACACCTTTGTGAATACACTGTTATTTTGATCCGATCCTTACTATGCTATTATATTAGTGTTTAACTTAGTTTTTGTAGGACCAATATTCCTTATTACTTATTTAACTTCTAGATTAGTGCGCATACTCGAAAACAATATAAATGCATAAAGATAACTACAACATAGAAATATAGATCTGCAAATAGATGCACAATATTATGAATCAATCTTATCTTTATTAATACTCAAGTTCGGTTACAGGTCTGCCTCCACCCTCCACACTCAGCTACGGACTCTACAAGGCCTGTGCACACTCAGTTGCAGAGCCTCTACCTACTACTACGACCCAATACACTTCAGATTCACTTCTATCTTCTAACCATGCCCTTACATCCATCTATTACGTATCAAAACTAAGACTCCGTTTACACTTGGATTCTCACTGTATTTATACAATCCCATGGTCTGCATACCATGGGTAGGCCAACACACTTTATAATAAATTACATTATTTTAGGTCAGACAACCCTAGACTCTCGCAGTCTGCGCCCGTGCTTCATGGATTATTTACATTACATTGACAAAACTTTGGTCTTTAAGACCCAAAAACATGCTATGGGGGGATCCACCACCCAACTCGTCCTGAGTCACTCTACTGGCCTAGCGATCTTCTCGTGAAGTCCATGCAACAAGTCTCATGCAGCTTGGGTGTCTGCAACACATAGTTCCGCTGCCTATCATACTTGTTGCACACGTGTCTCTGAACTTTCTTGAGCAGGGTCGTATTCCTGTCCAATCGCATACAGTTCCTTCATCTGTGCCAGCTTTCCTTCAATGGTAGCTATAATTGTGAATGCCTCATCGATCCATGGTTGGATGGGTGCTTTAAGTAGGGCTTCCTTTAGGTGCAAGGCGTCTAATCGGTCCTTCAGTGCCCTTGCCTACTATAGCGGCGTGAGTCGTTGAGTAAGGGAAATAATCTACATGGTGCCCCAAACACTGTTGTAATCCTGGCGCAACTTGCACGCCTCTGTCTCTAGGCATTGTAGGTTCGGGTCTTCCTGCAGGTGCATAAGTATGTTAGTCCTTGCTCCAACATCCTGGTGCACCCCTGTGTTGTGTGGCCAATTTGTTCCAACCCTATCTAGATAGCATGAGCATGCTACTCTCTGACTTTTGGGGGTGTGCAAGGCTACGCCTTCAATTGCAGCTCAATGATTTGTAGGTTCAGCTCCAATTGAACCTTTTTCATTTCCTCCTGGGCCTCAGGCACTCCGGCCGCCAATCTATGGACCTTTTCTACTTTCGGTAGCTCTGTCAGCACAGCCAACTCCAAAACACTCTTGCATGCACCCTATATGGCCTGCTCGAATCTGCTAGCCTGCGCAACCAACTCATCCCTTTGGATTTTGAGATGGTCCATGTTGATCTTCTACTCATGCAGGACGTGGATAGCTCGGCCTTCTCAGACACGGAGTTCGGTGATGACCGCATCCTACAACTGGTACAATATTTCATGTGGTAGGGGGCCAAGTTCAAGCTGATGCCTTTCATGCTACTCATCACAGCTTGGTCATCCTTGCTTGCTACTGCTAGTGCACCTTCAGAAAGTATGATTGTGTTACCCATATGGGTGCGCAACATCAGTAAAACCTCAGTGGTTCCTGCTATGACATACTTGGACATTGTGCCTCTTTGGGGGCGTTGTACCGGTAAACTTTGTAGCTGTATGCTGAGCACCCCTCACACAGTGTTTTGCTCCATCTGCAATCCTTGGAGCATGTCCTTGATGACTTCATGAATTGTTTTGCTAATATCTAATAGATCACCTTCTGTGAGTGTGATCATGTCAATGAACGTCTTCGTGGCTTTTCCTTTCTTCTTGGGGGTCATTTTATCTAGGCCGCATGGTTGCTTGAGTTGTGTTGATGTCGTGCTTGGGTCCACGCGGTCCTCCTCCCTGTCCACTTCCTTGGTCTGTTGCCTCGAGGACATCTCCTGGCCCTCTTTGGCCTCTCTGGTTGGCGCGATTGTGGTCTCTGCCACCTTCTCTACTACTGTTGCATCAACTACCTTCTTCCATGTGGCTGCTTCGTGTTCTTGGTGCCTCCTCTTAGCCAGCTATGCAATGCATAACTTGGTGTCCTTCTTTCCTTGCTGAGATGCGACCTTCTCCATTTTTTCCAAGTTTGAGGAACACCACTTCGGAGGCCATGATTCCATTACCACAAAGATCACATCATCTGTTGCAATGAACAAAAGCTTCACCCATTTTCGTGTTGGATCCTTGCACACCAAGATATATAGGCTATGCATATCCACCTTGAATTTTGTCACACTTTGCAAGCTGTTATGAACTGTAGGTGACAAGCTTGGCCTGTGGTTGGTCCATGTTTAGATGCTTGCCTCCATGAACACCTAAAACACCTTTATCTCATGAATCCTGTTTGCGTCTCTTGTAGCCCATAGTGAGGTGTACCTCACAACTTCGGGCAGGTCACCCTCAATAGTAGGAAACTGGCTGCCCACCGGCAGCTCCCCTGAAATCAATAGGATCGACAGGAGAAACCATGCATAGTGGAAGGTCTTACCGTGGTCCTGGGCCTCCCTGCAGTTCATCAGGAACTCGTCGCAAAGGAACTACACCTAGTTGAACTAGTCCTCCTCTGCGCATTTCTCTGCCAACACAATCACAGTTGTTGGTACTTCGTCAGCATGGAATTTCCTCATCAGCTTTCCGTCCAGTACCTGGGTGGCTATGTGTACCCCTTGGTCTTTAATACTTGCTATTTCATACCCCTGCTTTCTCTTTTCTAGTTTATACTTGGCCTTCATAGCTTCTGCGAGGGCGAATTAACTACTTTTTCCTGCTATGGTTGCAGGGTCGTCTCCATTGACTGGAAGTCAATAAATTCAATGAATTAGATTAGTTGTGATTGAATCAGCTCCTCCAGATAGAGATACCCATCATGCACCAGGCACAGTAGCTACCTGATGACAAAAATGGTGATGGGCGCATGGTGGTAGTGGGGTATCCATCGTAGATGGAGTAACCCAACCTTCTCCACACCGTGCAACCATTTCTAGTTTATTAACTTCTCCATGACCAACTGTGGTAACTTCTCACTATCCATGAGGTCATAATATTTAAACTTCATAGTAGGTACTCATCCCAATAGCGGACCTTCAAAACTTATATCATCGGGGAGGAGTGGGGTTTGGAGTGCACTCTTCGTGGCCTCCAAGTCCTTTAGTACCTTCACTTTCCCCTTCCACGAGGGGATGTAAGGAGGTAACTTTGTCGTGGAATGATTTTGGGAGACATCCTCTACCTCATCATCTTGAGCCTCAATTTGGGCGATCAGGGCCTACAATTTTTCCTCCTCCTCCTCTATTTTAATGGTGACAACTTTCCCTTCTCCGCCATTGACAATTTGCCAAATCGTGGGTCTCTTGGGGATACACAGACTGGCCCCATCATTTGCTTATCTTTCTATGGCCACGGTGTGCGTAGTGATTTTGGAACTTCTGGCACAGTTGCCGCCTCTCCAGGCTCCTCATGGGTCATAAGAGGCTCTACGATAATTTCAGCAAATCGTACTCTTGTTCTAGCAGCTGCCATTGTGTCTACACTTGAGGATGGTAAGATTATTCGATGCTCAATGCTCTATACTTGCTCAATTATAAAACAACAAAGTGTCGTCTCATGGCTCGCCCTGGTAGTTTTATAGTTTCCTTTAAATTTTAATTTGATAGTTCCCCCCATTTCTGAGTCAATAATGCATTCTTGGTGGTAGATCGTCCCAAATCTAGTTCCAACTCCGTGTCTTAATTTCCTGTTGTCCACTCCTAATCACCTTAAATTGGACATCTTGTCATGAATAGTGACACCAATGGTCACTTCCCAGCCTACTTGCGTGGTAGGACAACCTCTTGTGCACAGATGCAACCCGTGTGTCATACTAATCATGTGCACAATCTCCTTGTCGCGCAACTCCCATGTAGACTCTCTTATAGTCTCGTGCTCTCCTTAAACTGCTTGGAGTGCTGAGACTATGCTTCCTACGGATAGTTAGGTGGTCGCACCACCAGTGCGAGGCGTCAATTTACCTGCCAGCCCGGTCTGCGGGCACCCTTCAATTGCCCTTGCATCCGTCATTGCATCGTGTTCTTCCTTGTATGGTGCACTCCCCTATTTACTTTTTCTAGTAAGGTGCGGTTGCATCCACAGTAGCAAGGCAAAAAATTCTCGGGGAAAATCTTCTAATGTAGTGGTATGGCTGCCCATATCTTGTCCCGTCCTTTTCGATTTCCATGTCCATTAACATGCTTTTCTGCTTCAGTTGTACGTGATCTTCCTCAAGTCACAAGGGTCAAGGTTCCCTCACCGAATGGCTCCTTAAATATGCATATGTTCATCCTTGCACGACTGCATAATCCCTTCGTTATGGTCCTTGTGTGTTGTCCCCATTATGGGAGCTATTGTATGGGGATTCTTATCTGCTCTTATGGTTTCGTCTCTTCTCGTCAGTGTTGGTGTCATTTCCATGCTCAGAATTTTTCTCATGGCCTCATAGGCCCATCGAACCACTGGTACGTGCAGATCCCAATCAGTTTGTCTCACCTGGTGAACTCTGTTCACGATTCTGTATAGCTTTCTGAATGCTCTGACATGGAATATTTGTGGGGTACGTCGCTTTTCCTACTGTCATGCTTGGTTCTGATTTTCAATCCTTAGTATGAGATGTTCTTGTGTGGATTGCATGGATTGTGTCTGCACCCAACGACATAGGTGGGCATGGAAGCTGCTTCGTCCTGGCTGCCCTGCTCTCATTCGATGCTGGGGGCTCCTAAATCGCAAGCATTTTTTCCTTCTATAGTTGCGCTAGTTTACAATGCTCTCCTGATGTGTACTCCACTATCGTGAGGGTGTTGCATGTAGTACCCATTCCAGTGCACCATACCGCTATTGTTCCGGTACTGCGCTTTCAAATTTGTGTAAGAATTCATCCACCGATATCGCTCCATCATATGTTGGAAATTCCCCTGCCTCTGTCGTCACGCTGCGTAGTGATCTAATCATCATGTTGCAATTCAACATTGTCACTTTGTGCAAATGGTTCTGCCAGCATTCTACTTCTTCATCTGAATCTGAAGTACAGGAGTTGTCATGCTCCCATAATATTCTCCCATCTACAGTTGCATTCACCCGATCTTGGTCTCATGTCGTTATCTGGTAAATAAAATCCACCTCATCATTGCACACTGGTTTAGTGTAGTGTGCTCCTTTTGCTAGGTCTAGCAGGACTACTACATCTAGGGACCTTTTCTCGAATATCATATTTCGCTTCTTTAGGTTGATGACTCCATTCATATCAGTGGCCCAGTCTATTCCTAGTAATGTGGGATAAGGATTGCTATCATCGATAATCTCTATTACCTCAAAGCATATTTGTGTTATCGCGCCTTTGATATGAACTGTTACCCCTTTCAACCTCCCCATGGGCAAAATATTCTATTTGTTCACCATTCGTAATTGAATAGGGGACCACTGTAACATGGGCCTGCCCATACGTTCCCATGTCTGCTTCAGTAACACATTCGCATCCGAAAGTAGGTCTAGGATTACCTGGTCCATTTCACATTCTCCAATCTACATCGTCAATCTCATCTCCCTCCTGGTGTGCAATGCATGCTTTCCCAGTTTTCAGTCTATGTGCAGTTCCCCTAACCCTGAGCACCTAGTGATCAACTCCTGTAGTCCCTTAACTGCCTTATTCTCATACAGCATTTTCATGCATGTCTCCAAGAAGGTAGTAGGCATTGAAGGATCCATCCCTGGCTCTAGTTGATCCTTATTACCTGAAGTAAAGCCCTCTGCGAAGCTCTTCATAGCTTCCATAAATGTCTCCTTTGTGCGTTCTAAGTCAAACTCAGGTTCCTTTGTAGGAGCCCTGCGAACCCATGTATCTTCCTCAGGCTACTTCCCCTTATCTTCCCTTGTGGTCGCACCACTTCTGAGCATCATGTTCACATTTGGGTCTTATTTGGGTGGTTCAAACCTCATCGTTTGGATATTTTGAGTTGGAGGAGGCTAGAGTACCCCCTTCTCATGCATCTATGTGATCAACATAGGACAATCTATCATTTCATGATCAAATTGAGCACATTATGAATAGGATATTCTCGTCGGGCTTGTGCAATCACGGGCATAGTGCCCTGCTCCTCCGCAGTTGTAGTAAATTAACTTTCCGTAGCCCCTTCTTGTTCCCATTCTTCCTCATGCTCGACCTCATCCCTGAAATCCAACACGTGCCATCCCCAGAGGTGGGTCGAGGCCTCGCGTTTCTGTCTGCATTCTATAGGCTGCGGTTTGGTCCATCATTAACTCGTAACTATGACAAGTCCACTCATCATGGCCTACCAACCTGCAGAAATTACAAAATAGCTATTGTGGAGTCTATGTATACTTCTGCAACAAATGAAAATTATTCGTTGTGTGTTTTCCTCCTATCTGACAGATCATGCACCATAGCACGGGTGTCACACTTGGCCCTGCCTATGCCTTTAGTATAAATGGAATTGGTCCCCCTCCTGCCAAGTAGCTTGCGAATACTGGACAATGATCCTTGTCATGGCCCTGACCTTTACATTTTATACACCATACTTCCTCGCGTACCTCTGGCAGAGATTCCCTATCCTACTTCAAGCTCTGCATTTCCAGGCAGAAATTCTATAGTTGCGTGTGGATTTGTTGAACTTCCAACCCCAGATCTTGTTTCGGTGTTTCATGCAACATCATTGCCATTTCCAACGCTTCGGTTTGGCTGGAAAGTTTCCATTGTGATAGCGATGTCTTCAAGTGTGATGTCAGAGATGCAACAAACCATGCATGATGTTGTGCATCTGTGAGCATCATATTAGCCTCGCGAATTGTACTCTTCAGTCACTGATCCAGATCCCAAGGGGTCTTTCCTAGAAGCATCACAATCTCTTTAAACCCAATGATTGTCTGTGTCTTTGATTTTGGCCAGCTAAATTCCCTTTTCAATGCATTCTGGATCTCTGCTATCCCTACGGTTGAGTGGTCATTAGAGTGCCTGATATACCATGTCAGCACGTGATCCTACAGTGCACTCAGCAATGTAGCCTTCTTAATGTTGTCATCTATGACCCCTTTTGCTTCCCACACTGCTCTTACCATGAACCAAAACTGGTTCAGATCCTCATTCCCTACCCCTCTAAATATTACTAGCTTAATTGTGCTCACCATGCTGAACTGCGGGGTTGGTGGAGGTGGAGTGGGTGGAGATGGAGGTGAAGAAGGTGAAGCGCATGGTGCCGTGGGTGGAGGTGGTAACTGTAGAATGTGTTGCCTTATCAAATTGACCGCACTTCTTGGAGAGATCCGAGAGAGCTCTTCCTCGCTCTCTCGCGAAGGTGAATCTAAGCGACTATTTCCTAATTTCCTGCTACCTTTGCAAATCTTTCCGCTCTGCATCATTCCAAACATTAATGTATTCGCATAATCCGCTTTTCACATAACAACATCTTAATCTAAGTATTCAAATATTTAATCTACTTACCTTGTAGTCCTTTGAGAAAATGTCATTCCGCTTCACTGTAGCTCATGGTCATGTCTATCGCAAACTCATTGATAAACCCCCTATTATCTAGTCAAACCAATGGTCCATAGCTCATGCAATCTTGTTTTCTAATTCCTTTGGTCTGCACACTGATTCTAGAGTCCACACTATTGGTTGGTCAAGCTTACACCTTCCCTGGCTGTCGGCTAACCTCACGATCCACCCATACAGTTCATAAGGAAAGCATGCAAAGAAGATCTCGTGGATTTCCATATACATGTAGCAATCTAGCCACCTCTTCTTGGACACCTACAGGGTTCTATTTTCCTATGTCGCGAACTTGTGAATCTTCTTGTCCAGCCACTCTTCAATTTCCTTCTTTGTTGGCTTCTAGTGGAATGACATCAGACATCCCTTAGGCAGATCCTGGTCTCAGCAATAGAACTATTTGTTAGCTATGTGGGGCCTGATCCAAGTTTAGTAGTGAGTTTATCCAAGAAAATCCCCATACTACTGGCCCTTTTGGCAATAGTCCCTGCAGTGCGGACTGAGATCTCACTTGAAATAGTATGGGAGGGTGCTAGAATGAGGTTTCTGCACCCTAGGGATGACTTAATGAGGGTTTTGGAAGTTCACGATCCTAATCTGCATGTTGCGCTACTCTGCGCAACTTTCTATTCTTCGCAACCCATGCACACCTTTGTGAATATAGTGTTATGGCGTTCCAATCATTATTGTGCTATTATATTAGTGCTTAACTTAATTTGTGTGGGCCCAATATTCCTTACTACTTATTCAAATTTCAGATGAGCGTACGTACTCGAAAAATATATAAATGCATAAAGATAACCAGAGCATAGAAATACAGATCTCCAAATAGACACACAATATTCTGAATCAAACCTATATTTATTAATACTCAAGTTCAGTTATAGGCCTGCCTCCCTCCTATGCACTTAGCAGCAAGGGTCCACGCACTCAGCTGCAAAATCTCTACCTACTACTCTGACCCAATAGACTTTAGATTCACTTCTATCTTCTAACCATGCCCTTGCATCTATCTACTACTTGCCAAAACTATGACTCCCTTTACAGTTAGAGTCTCACTCTATTTATACAATCCCATGGTCAATGAGCCATGGGTAAGTCAACACACTTTACATTAAATTACATTATTTTAGGGCGGACAACCCTAGACGCTCACACTCTACGCCCATACTTCGTGGAGTATTTACATTACATTCACCAAAGCTTAGGCTTTAAGCACCAAAAACATGCTATGGGGGGATCCGCTGCCCAACACTTGGATTTCCCATGAGATTTTCCTTTGAAAAAATAATAATAATGACCATATATATGGCATTTGTAATAGTTTTAAGTCTCATTACAAATGTGGCACATTCCCATGTTTGGATTCCAATCCTTTAGAGTGTAGGTCCCCAATGTTATAGCATCCTCCTTCACTCTTCCATTAACATCACTAAGTGGTTTTGGTGTCATGCCTCTTGGTCCCTCTTTGGTTTTTGGTTGTTATCTATGTGATGCTTAAAAGGATTGTAGGTCTTACTACTATGTTATGCTCATAAGAGTTGCAGGTCTTACTACTACAATGTAGTATCCCTATGTTGGGAGTCCATTCCACATTAATAACTTTCTCCCTCCTCCTATGATTACTTTCCACTACTACAAATGTACAGTATATGAAGTCACAATGTAGGTCTTCAATGAAGTTGGGATATGAATTCACAAGGCACGCCTCCAAGGAAGGATGGATAGCTAATTTCATTGTAAACTATAGTGTAAAATAGAATGGCAAGAATATGTTTTGGAAAGTGAAAAGAAGAGGGTAAAGTATCATCCCTATATCTATGAAACAAAATTCCAAAAGGAATGAAATATATCATGGAAACATATACACCATAAATAATAATAGTAATGAAAGAAAAATGCATAAATGCCAACCTATGTTTTCACAAACAAATACGTTTGGTCAAATAATATATTTGGAGTTAACATGGAAAATGTCACCAATGTATAGATTATTCATGGGAACATAGTCATTGTAGAGTTCCTCATCTCCACTCTCAAGCCACATCTGACAATGGGAGAAACGTAAGAACTACCTTCCATACAAATTGAAATAATATTTATTTAAACTATAGCAGGTCAAAAGACATTGTATGTTTACCAATAAACATTGAGTTTTATTTATGAAAATTATGATAATTCACAAATAGATATTGATTTGAAGATATGCAAGAAGCATTTCCATATGCCACTCAATTTCCACATTCATGTGGAATTCTTAAGTATTAACTCAACTTCAAGGATATCTAAACCATAAGAAAAAACCTGAAGTACAAGTGATTATGTAATAAAACCAAAGGAATATTCCCCGAATTCTTCTAAAGATGGTTTTGGGGGTGGTGTTTTTATTGTTTCTCCTGCTGGTACTCATCATCTTTTTCCTTCAGATTGGAGTTTTAATGTACCAAGAATGTGGCTGAGTATGAATCCATGGTGTTGGGTCTTAAGATTGCTAGGAAGATAGGAATGCATATGTTGAAGATTGTGGGTTATTCGAAGCTACTAATCAATCAGGTGTAAAAATAATGTCAAGCTAAGAATCTAATACTGAGTTAGTATGGAAAGAAAGTATAGGTGATTCCTGAGCCCATGCATGTGGGGAGCTTCTATGCACTATTTTACCTTCAAGGAGAGTATGGATGCTCCTTCACAGGCGAGAACATTTTGAACTCTAAAAAACTAAGAAATATGCAGGAGCAGCTCCCAGCATGTCAGGGCATTAGGACATCATCATCAAGAACATTATCGACATTCGTGATAGTGTTCATGGAATATCTAGAATGTTTCTCTCCTAATTTATCACACTGAGTAATGAGAGAAGTAGGCGAATGGGTTTCCTAATTGTGGGAAAGGTTTCCATCATTTGTATTTTTTTCTACATATCCATAAACAAAGGAGGCAATTCTATTAATAGTATCTTTCCACCATTCAATTTAGCCAGTATCACCCTTTAGTCCTGGGATTAACTTCCATATCTACTTTCTAGTCTTTAGGCTTGCTGAGATTTTCAGATAAGAGAACTATGCTATTTTCTTTGCCAATTTAATGGCAAAGACTCAAGAGTCCATAGACATTTGAATTTTGGCCACCTTGAATATCATGAAAGTTGAATACATTCTCCATTTCTTTAAAATAATTGGTATTACTACCAATTTCTAGTAGATATCCCCAGATATCACCTTAAAATATGGTTAGGAGAGAAATGTCTAGGAATCACAACCTGAAAATGTTGATTGCATACCATACTATTAAAAATGCTCGCCACTATGTGAATAAATGCCAAAAGCTTTCTACTTGATAATATTGAATCAATTTATCAAACACCATAAGGATCTAGATTCTACATTTTACTTTAAAGGTGAAATATCATTTCCACAAAAAATGTTGCACAACCAAAGCGATATCAAATGCCTTGGTAGGATGCCCATTCACATATTTTGTTTTTTCTGGATGATGAAGCTAACTTTAAACCATTCATTTAATTTAATTATATATTTAAAGATTGGTAATGCACATTTCTGTGTTAATTATATACCTCAGTAGTTGTAATTAGTAATGAATCATGATATACTAAGGAAATGTATTTGGGATTCACTGAGAACAATATCATTATATGAAATCTGAGGCCCTCCTACAATAAAGGCCAGAGATATTATGCCTTATGAATTTTCTATTTGGTGAAATAGAAAAATGAGTTCTCTTCATTCCTTAATTTATTGGAATATAGAATGCATTGTGATCTAAAGCATTGTGCTATCTCAACTACAAAAACATGGATCATTGTAAACTCTTTCATCTAAAAATATATTAATGTAAATCACCTTTTCAAGATTTGTCAAATAGAATGTCCCTACTAAATATAATCTCGTGCTTAGAATGATTCCCGAGACTACATGACTTCAAAGGCTCACACCCAATTTTTGTATTCCTTGATCAAGTACTTGTACACATGCAGTTCCCTAAAAAGCACAATGATTGATGCTATAAACACTCATATATTGTCCAGTGTTTATTTTTATAGCTAGTGTAGATCACATGGAAACATGCTTATTAGCCTCAAGGAAACTATGATTCATTTTAACTCTGGAGATTGATTTCTTATTTTCAATATAATAAATTCTTCATGACTTAAAAACATCTATTTTTAATTGGATCACTAGTTATTCTTTCCTCAATTTCCCGTTTCTTGTAAAATATTATATTTGGGAAAAATTGATATAATTATCTGTAGAAGATAAATTAGATTTCATATTCCATCACATTGATGCTACTCATCATATTTGGTTTTCTATATAAATAGTTACAGAAATTTGTAAAATATTCTCAAAAGTAATCCCCATATAAGATTCTAGAGTGTTTTATCGTATGCACAAAGAAAACCTTTTCCCTTTTCTAAAAGATTCATAAAATTAAAACTCCAACTGCTATATTACTTTCTAGATTTGTTATTTGTAATTAGGGTTTTAGATGATATTCACCTCTATGGGATGCATGAACAACCGAAGTTTTCCCTTCTTCATACATTACTTGGATATATATTTCATGGGTGAGAATTTAAGTAATTATAATTGTTCTACAGGAACCTCTGAACTACTACAAGATTTATAAAATGCTATTCCTCTACCCAATCATCACAAGAACCACAAATTAGGAAAACAATATAATAATTAGTAAACAAAAATGATGAATCTATCTTGGTGCAAGAGTTAAAAATGAGGAATCTGTCTTAATGCCAGAATTCTTCCTGTAGCCAAAGTTGGCCTTCACCACAAAAATTAATCTCCTTGATTTAATGGGACTAGTTAAAGCATAGTTGCTTGAGGTATCTCCAAGTTGATTACAAGGTTTACTACAAATCAATGTTCCAAGGGTTGTTATGGAGATACCGCTCTGGGCAAATCTACACACATGATATATACAAACTACTCTCTAGTTATAATTGCACTTTGTTTTTTAGAGGAAGAGGCTAGCATTAAGGAAGTAACAATGAAACATGTTATAAAAAAATTAGCACGCTTTGTATTTAAGGAGAAGAGATTATCTTCCATAATGGTTGTGATAAACAGTGAACCATTCTCTAGGAAATGCTAGAATCGTGAGCAACTCTTAACTCAGTTATTGAAAGTGTAGAGCATCATCCTAGCTATGAAGCCTAAATGTAGAGCATCATCGTTTGATATTAAAATATGTCTGGGATGTTGGGCAGACAACTTGTTGGTGTGTTGGTTTGTGAGTCTAGATTCATCATTTAATCCATTTTTTTATCTATTTTTCCTTGGCCCTATTATGGGTGGCTAGAATTACCCTCTTGCTTCAGCTACCGTGCCTCCTCATTAGAGACAGGCAAGCCGAAGAGGCGGAGCTAGTAATGTTGGTCCTCAACATCATAGAATCCACTTTGGAATCTATTGCGTCATATTTCAAATTTGTCCCTCTAGAAATATGAAAATAAATTCATCAACTGGAACACATTTACTTTTCCAATTCAAAAATTGGAGTCAAGGGTTTATGTAACACACCCCTTCAACTTATAAACTAAAAATATGAATATGAATATCTTAAATTATCATGAAATTGATTTAGAGAGGTTATGTGTATGTACTCATACAAGTGTTGTGGCATAATTCACTTTCATGCTAGGTTTAAGTATGGATAGTCATTAATACATATTTAGATGTTAAATATGACACAAGCTTGACATATAATAACCATTTAAATTCTCTTACTTTTAAGCCATTTAAGTAATATTTGTAGGTAGAGACTATATGATTTCTTCATACATATTATGAAGCATGGCACAATGCAAATGGGTTTCCAACATACCAAAATCTACTTACTGTGAGATATGTATGCGATTCTCAATAAGTAGAAATGCACTTAAACAAATGACTAGAAAGGTGTTGAATGAAGATGTGAACTTGCATCTTAATGGATACTGAAATCTTAATATCCCAACAAGAACAATGGAAGGTTGCTAGAAAGCTGAAATGTACTTCTCTTTAAAATCCACCTACTCTATATTTATAATATGTCTGGTGTTCATCTATGGAAAGGTGTATGGACTTACAGGCATTCTCGAAAACATGGTACATTTCCCTTTAGGTTCTCACCTTGATTTCTTTCTAAAGATTCACAAAATTAAAACTTCAACTCCTATATTACTTTCAAGATTTGTTATTTTCAATTAGGGTTTTAGACCATACTCTCCTCTACGGGATGCATGAAAAACCCAAGTTTTCCCTTCTTCACACATTAGTTGGACATATATTTCATGGGTGAGAATTTAAGTAATTATAATTTTGCTATAGGAACCTTTGAACTACTACGATATTTCTAAAATTCTATTCTTGTGCCCAATCCTAGCAAGAACCACAAATTATGAAAACAATATAAGAATCAGTAAACAACAATGATGAATCTATCCTGGTGCAAGAGTTAAAAATGAGGAATCTGTCTTAGTACCAAAATTCCTCCTGCGGTCAAAGTTGGCCTTCACCACATAAATTAATATCCTTGCTTTAATGGCACTAGTTAAAGCATACTTGCTTGAGGTAACTCTAGGTTGATTACAATATTTAACACAAATCAATGTTCCAAGGGCTGTTATGGAGACACGGCTCTTGGCAAAATTGTATACATGATATATACATACTCTTCTCTCTAGTTATAATCGCACTTTGATTTTTTTAGAGGCAGAGGCTACCATTAAAAGAACAATAGTGAAGAATGTTATAAAACAATTAGCATGCTCTATATTTAAGGAGAAGAGATTATCTTACATAATGGTTAAGATCAGTAGTGAAACATTCTACAGGCAATGATCGAATCGTGAGAAGCTCTTAACTCAGCTAATGAAAATGTAGAGCATCATCCTAACTGTGAAGCCTAAATGTAGAGCATTGTTATTTGATATTAAACTATGTCTGGGGTGTTGGGGAGACAACTTGTTGGTGTGTGGTTTGTTAGCCTAGATTCATCATTTTAATCCATTTGTTTATCTAGTTTTCCTTGACCCTATTATGGGAGGCTCGAATTACCCTGTTCCTTCAGCTACCATGCCTCCTCGTCAAAGACAAGTAATCCAATGAGGGGGAGCTAGTAATGTTGGTCCTCAACATCATAGAATCCACTTTGGAATATATTGTGTCATATTTTGAATTTGTCCCTCTGGAAATATGAAAGGAAATTCGTCAACTGGAACACCCTTACTTTTCCAATTCAGAAATTGGAGTTAAGGGTTTAGGTAACACACCTCTTAACCTTATAAACTAAAAATACGAATACAAATATCTTAAATTATCATGAAATTGATTTAGAGAGGTTATATGTATGTACTCATACAATTGTTGTGGGATAATTCACTTTCATGCTAGGTGGAAGTATGGACAGTCAATAATTGTTAAAATTGGAAACTGGGGTGAAACTCCATGTGGGTCATCTTGTTTATGGCAATTGATATTTTTCTTGGATTCCTCTCATCGAGAGGTGTAGGATTGATCTAAAGACCATCCAATTTTGATAAGTATTAATGAGATATGAATTTATTTGAGTTATGGGACAATTTGTCAAGGTCGACCAACAACCAAATTACCCCCACTTATGCTCAGCGTTTTAGTATAAATAGAGGTGCCTTGAAAGTAATTTGGACACACACTCTTCTTGTGATCTCTTCCTCTCCACTTGTCTTTGGGTTTTGGTGGGGGGAGAGGTCTTAAGAGTATATGTTGCCCTAAGAAGAAGATGTCATAGCTCTACACTACCACAGACAAGCTTAAACGATCACATGGAGAAGCCCTAACCGTTGGCCTGATGATGCCCTAACGACAACACTGTCATGGGAAGAGAACCCTCTCCATTGTCAAGGAAGGAGCTATATATCCACTGTCCTAAAGGGTCTGCCCTAGCCCTAGACATTGTTCTATCTAGTGTGCAAGTTTCTCAAAGGGGTAGCTCTAAAATTAAGAGAACCTAGCCATAGGGAGAGAAGTGTCTTGGACATCATGAAAGTAAGGGCCCGAAGTCTACGACAGGAGGCAGAGGCTGAGGAAAGTGCCGATTTTTTTAGGGCTAGAATCCTATTGTTTTAAGGGCTGAGAGAGTAGGCTACTAGGTCAAGTCTTAGTAGGGTAGTAAACTATTGTTCTAAGGTTGGTTGGTCACAGTTTATGGAGACAGAATATACAGGTAGGCTACTGTGCTAGGTTGCTGGCCATAGCACACATTTAGGGAATGTGTGTGGGCTTTCAAGGATGGACAATGCCCTATGAAGGCAATGTGGCATGGGAGGAAGCTGTCCAAGATGGGTCACAGTCCTTATGGGGTTGGTTTCTTGATTGTGGGATATGTTTAACACTACAGTAGTGTGCCCTAACTAGACAGTAACAAATAGTAATATAAAAATAGGGTTGGAGAAACATGGCTTAGTTTGATGTTGTTGTTGATGTGGGAGGGCTGGTAGGACTATCTTGATGCCCTAAATAGTCCATGATGAAGGCTGCCTAATCTACTATTAGAATGTTGTCCTATGTTGCAAAAGAGAATCCCCTAATAGTGAACTAATGTAGTGCATGATAAGATGTGAAAGCATTGTTATAAGGTGTAGCATGATGTTGAATGCTGCTGCATAATGATGGGCATAGTGATGAAGTGTAGTGTAGCATGTTGTGTGCAGCATAGTGATAATGAATCCTGAAATGAGATGTAGCATGATGGGAACAGTGAGGTACAACATGATGATGTAGCACATGTACAACATGGTGATGCAGTACAGGGAGGTGTAGCATGATGATAAGGTGAAACAATATGATGTGTGCAGCATAGTAATGAGGTCCAGCATGATGATTGGGTGCAACACAGTGAGGTGCAGCATGGTGATGGAGTCACCTTGGATTAGTGGAAGTAGTATGCCTTCACCTAAGCTCAGATCTGCCACCTCATATGCCATCTTGTTAGAGAAGATCTCTACTCTTATTTAGATAATTCAAAAGGTTGACTTCTGATGTATATGTACTATCTCTCTCTCTCTTGAACTATTCAAGAACATATAAGAAGAATTGATCAAGTGTTCCCCACATTATGGTTTGTCCCTGGCTGGCACCACATCTTGTGTCTTGGCTTGTATTTTGCGGTTTATGTTTATGTTCTACCTACATTTTACTATCATGCTGAATGTGATTGCTAATCTCGAATTGATATTTAGCTAATATGGAAAATTGAAGTAAGTTTGCTATTAGCATAGAACATACCTAAAATTAACATGGTTCCAGAGGTGAGGTGAAGACAAAGCACAAGCAAGAGTGAAAGAGCAATCACCGAAGACAATTGGAAAGGACAAAAGGCTCAATGGGTTCCTCATCCCACATCCCAAGAGCATGAAGTGCCAGATTCCATGAAAGGTAAAATCCATGAGCCTCCATCAAATGCTTCGGCTGCTCCAAGGATCCAGTACACCAAGGGTGAAGTTGAAGCAAAAAAAATTATCTTAGATTCCACTCACAACATTTGGTGGCCTACCTAAAGGTCACTTCAATGGAAAGTCCAAATCTAAGGGTGGAAGGAAGCGTAGATGCCTTTCTTATACTAAGTTTGGCCATTTTACAAGGGAATGTCAAAATAGAAGGGGCACCTCACATGATGATGATCACAATCATTCCAGGGTCATCTTCAATGATTGAAGGAATGACAAGTACAATGCCAAAGGGAAAAGGAATTCAGGATATCATGGAAATGGTTGACTATCTAAGAAAGCAAGGAACTCCAGGTATGAAGAATCAAATTTTGTTTTTGATAAGCAAAAGGAGTATTATCTTATATCGGCCCTCTCGAATACCTCTACAACGGACACTTCAGGAAATTGGCTTATTGATAGTGGTGTGTTAAGGCACTTCACCGGATTCAGGGAAGTGCTCAATAATCTAATAGAGAAGGAAACAAATTGGAGATTATTCTTGAACACGATGCCACCTATCCCGTAAAGGGTATAAGGAATGTACCTGATCTCAAGAAGTACCTGGTGTCCATTTCGGCAATGGAAGACAAAGGTTACAAGGTGGAATTCATCAATGGAAAGGTACATGTCTGGAAAATTATTTTTAAATATGCTTTTACTCTTGGGTTCAGGGTTGGAATTTTGTATCAAGTTGGAGGAAGTCCATTGGGGACCATGCTGTGTGACTCATCTGTTAATGGCACTGGAGGTCTACCCATATTCATTGTAAGACCCTACCCGATGTGAGACAAATGGCGACAGGGATGCCTGAATTCAAAGAAGAGCATGAAGGTACATGTTAGAGATTTACCGAAGGAAAGCTTACTAGAGGACCATTCCCCTCATGTAATAGCAAGACCAAAAATGTGGAACAATCCAAGTGATTTGAGATTCATGATCGAGAATCTCATGTATGCAGGTTGAAGAAAACTCTCTATGATTTAAAGCAAGCACCCCGAGCTTGGTGTGAGAGGATTGATAGCTATTTGATGAAGCTGAGATTCATTGGGAGTGAAGCCGTTCGAAACCATTTCTTTAAGGTTGTGGATGATAGAACTCTCAAATTGGTATGTTACGAGGATGACCTCTTTCTAACAAGTACATACCCTCTCATTTGCAAAAGTAAGAGTGAGTTGGATTCTGAATTTGGAATGGTGAACTGCAAGCCTATAACTACCTCGATGAACCCTAACTTTAAGAAGCTATGTGGTAGTTATGCCACACCTGATTTGAGAAATGCCTCTGAGTTTCATAAACTCATTCTAGCATTGATGTTCTTAGTGAACTCCCATTCAAATATATGTTTTGCAGTTAGCATGTTGAGTTGATACATGGTTGAGCCTCACTCAATTGGTGCCAAGAATCTTCTGAGATATCTTTGGGGCACAATCTCTCATGGATTGAGATACACTACTGGAAATTTGAAGATGCCCTAGCTCTACACTACAACAGAGAAGCTTAATCACTAGCAAGGAGAAGCCCTAACCACTACCCTAATGATGCCTTAACTACAACACTATCATGAAAATAGAACCCTCTCCGCTATCAAGGAAGGAGCTATGTATATGTTGTCCTAAAGGGTCTTCGCCAACCCTAGATGTTGTTCTATCTAGTGTGCAATGTTCTAAAAGGGATAGATCTAAAATTAAGACAACCTAGTTGCAGGAAGGGAAGGGTCTTGGACGACATGAAAGATAGGGTTTCAAGTTTGCTACAGGATGTCGAAGGTGAGGCAAGTGCAGATTTTTTGAGGGATGGAATCTTGTTGTTTCAAGGGCTGAGAGAGCAGGCTACTAGGCTGAGTCTTAGTAGGGTAGTATGCTATTGTTCTGAGATTGTTTGGTCCGATTTTGTGGAGGAAGAAGTTATAGGGAGGCTATGTGCTAGGCCGCAGGCCATAACACATAGTGAGGGACTGCGTGAGAACTATCAAGGATGGACAATTCTCTAAGAAGACAGCGTGGCATGGGAGGAAACCTTACAAGAAGGGTCGCAGTCCTTGTGGGGTTGGTTTGTTGACTCTGGGATATGCTTAAAGTTACAGAAGTATGCCCTAACCAGGTAGTCACAAACAATAATATAGAAATAGGGTTGGAGCAACATGGATCAGTTTGATGTTGTTGCTAATGTGTGAGTGTTGGTAGGACTATCTTAATGCCCTAACCAGTCCACGATGAAGGCTACTCAATCTGTTGTTATAATGTTGTCCTATGAGGAAAAAAAGAATCCCTTAACAGTGAACTAATGTAGTGCATGATAAGATGTGACATCATTGCTATAAGGTGCAGCATGATGTTGAATGTTGATGCATAATGATGGGCATAGTGATGAAGTGCAGTGTATCATGATGTGTGTAGCACAAGTGTAACAAAGTGCAACACAACGATAATGAATGCTGAAATGAGATGCAGCATGATGGGCACAATGAGGTACAACATGATGATGCAGCATAGATACATCATGATGATGCACTACAAGGAGGTGCAGCATGATGATAAGGTGCAGCAGTATGATGTGTGCAACATAGTAATGAGGTCTAGCATGATGATTGCGTGCAGCACAATGAGGTGCATTGAGTCACCTTGGATCAGTGGAAACAGTGTGTCTTCACCTAAGCTCAGATCAGCTACCTCATATGCCATCTTCTTAGAGAAGATCTCTGCTCTTATTTAAATAAGTCAAAATGTTGACTTCTAATGTATATGTACTCTCTCTCTCTCTCAGCTAAACTATTGAATAACATATAAGAAGAATTAATCAAGGGTTTCCCCACATTGGGGTTTGTCCTGGCTGACGCCACATCTTTTGTCTTCTTGTCTTGGCTTCTCTTTTGGGATTTATGTTTATGTTCTATCTTCATTTTACTATTATGCTAAATGTCATTGCTAATATGGAATTGATTCTGAGCAGGGAAAAAAACACTTGTATTTTTCTAGAGGTATGCTATGATGTGCAGGGACAAAAAAACCATTGGGGAGGTTTTACCAGTTTAGGATACTATATGCATTTGAAATCCATCAAGCCTGAGAACGCTTCATTTTCCAAGGGAAGAATAGAAGGTGTATGGTTGGCTTGATGAAGATTCTTCCAAAGATGCATTTTACTATGAGGATACATTCGGGCATGTTTTACATGTAATTGGAGGAATGGTTATAGGTATTGCATTCTCTTTTTTCATGGAATTAATGAATATACTTGTTATTAGGTTAAAGCTAAGGCTTAATACCATCTGGATGAAGGGTCTAACAAAAAGAGAGCTTTACAAGATGAACATTAACTTGAGATAATTCCATGTAGCACTAAGTTACACATGGGTTTGGTCAAAGGCCCACTTGAGTCTTAAGGTTGGAAACCCTCTTCAAGGATGTGGTTGGGGGATGTTGCAAGTAAGAAGGGGTGAGAAATAACACTAATGGAAGAGCTTCCATGTATTTGAAGGTGTGTGTCTCCCTCAAGTAGAAATTTTTAGGGATAAGGAAACATTTTCACATATTTGGAGGCATATTTCACCTTTTGAGGTATTTGGGGTTAAGTACACTACAAAAATTCAACCCTAGGTGACTATTATCCATATGATCCTAGTTAAATAGATAAATTGCTAAATTTAATATAATGTAGACATTACTTTCAGATCATAGCATAAATCACACAATAACTAAAAATTTAAATAATGGAAAAATAAAAGAGGTTTGTAGATACATAAGTAATTTCTTCTCAAAATCAATTTTGCATACCTCAGGAAAACCTCTACAAGCTACTAAAAAATAGCTGCATGGTTATTATAATCATCTCAAAATGAGGTATATGATCTAGAAAAAAAAGTAAGGCAGAAGTTGTACAATTTTTATATTTCTCTATATGGCAATACATGTCCATATGAGTGTATTGATTCTTTGCACAATTTCCGGTCAACCTATTGAAAACCTATAAGTTCATCCTTATTCTAGATTTTCTCTCAGTTGCTCAATGTGGGAAATACCTCTTTGTATTGTCTTATTTATGGTTTACTGAAGCATGTACAAGTTCATGCTTGCACTAGATTTCTCAATCTACATATTGTTCAAGACCTTTTCTTCATATCTGGAAGAATTTTTGCATGAGGGGATACCATGTGGTTGTTAACATAATCAAGCCCTCATATGAATGTTAAATTCATGCTTTAAAAGGATTTCATGAAATAGAAAGTGGAAAGTGGCAATATGGACCCATTTTATTCATTCAACAGACAAAAGGAAGTGCTCCACTTGAGGAGGATTAGGGCCTTGAAAATAACCATGAATAAAATGGCTCAAGACCACCAATAGGGTGACCATATAATAACTCAAATCATATTTGATACGAACCAAAATGATAATGAAGCCCCAACCATGGAAACCCAATGCAAGCCAACAACCCGCACTAGAAAATAATGAGAGAAGAAGGACCGCATGGCCCATGGCATCATGACATCCTTCACATCGACGAACCTCATCCCTGATTGTCTCCATCATATTGTGCCATAGCACCAGCTAGCCAACACGAAAACCCACTAAGGATAAAATTTAGTTGAAAATGGTGTTGAAAGGCACAAATTAATTTTCTAGTGCCTCCTTGTTCTGTGTATCTCCTACCAAAGAAGAGGAGTCTAACCTACTCTTCCTCAGTGAAGAAAAATTGTCATCGTCCTCGCAACCACCATAATGCACCTCATACCCTTTGGCATCTTAACCACACCCAAATATACAGTTGAATCCACCTCCTCTAACCACATTTCCTTGGATAACACCTCCTCATGCCACCATTATGATAAATTATCAAGCCCTAGAAACACTTAACCCTCACAAAAAACCTTTGCAAAGTCCTCTCTATTCACATCTGATTTGTAACGTTGTAAAACAGAACTAGTAATGTATAATCTTATCACTGGTTATTTGAATTCATATCAAACTTTCAAGTGTTCAGATAAACTACCATTAGTGTGTTCACGATTTAGATTACCCTTTTATTTTTATTACTAAATAGCCAATGCTACTCCATGTGTATTTTAGTAGATATCCCCTAGTTTTACCAAATACTCATGTTAATACCTCCAAAACCTATAACCCTCTACCCAAAAACCACACCCCCAATATCTATAATATATTGGCTCTATTTATCACAATTTTAAGACCCCCTTTATGAATGAACGTGATAATTAATAAAGTGAAGCCCCTATGGCAAGTCATCCCTTGAAGCAGTGATGCGATTTCAACCTTTGGTAATGGTCAATCCCATATCCTCTAATGATCTGTCACAAGATGAACCCTTTCAACTCTCATCTATTAGTGTCAGTCATCCGTTCATTGATAATTTTACCATAATAAAACTCTACAATTAGAAAAATACTTTTAACCATTCATTTAAATGTGCAGTAAATACTTACAGAACCAAAGCCCAATTGTAAAGCACATCATAGTCATGTGGGTTCCTTTCAGTTGTCCTTGCATACCTATAGTATATATGCAGATGTGCGTGAACATTAAAATTACACATTGACATAAATATATGTTGACTAAACAATTACTTACTCCACCCTTCAAAGCCTTTCATGGAGTTACACATATTTAAACTAGAAAAGCAATTGCGAAAATCTAAAACAGAAATGTAAGAACTATCACACCACCAGAATTTGGCTGCTAGAATAACAATAGCTTATGACAAAGCATGAATTATGTTTCACAAAGAGTTCTACAAGGAAAAGGATTTATATGTAAAACTTAACATAAAATGTGAATACAGTTAAAGTATTAAATTTAAGGATTTTCCCACTTTAAATAGGGCTATGCTTTTACAAATCCTAGTCAAGCCCTTAATACCTAGATCCTACAAATTGGCTATGGAAGTGGAAACATCCTTCAACAGATCACATTTATTCACAAACCCTACAAAATCTAGATTTGAAATACATTCATGTGTTTGGTTAGGGTTCCCTAACTAGCTTTTTAAGGGATTTGGAGGCCAATTGGATATATTGGTCCTGTAAATATTGGTCCTCCAATTGATCCACACATTTAGAAAAATTTAAGTGTTTGATGTGTTTGAAGAGCAAAAATGAGAGAAAGAAGGAGTGCATGAGACCTAAGCTTTTGGTATTTTTTACGAACACTACACCCCATGGATGCTGAGAGTAAATCTCGTGGCTGAGCTAGCAGTGTCGTGGTGAGGAGGGGCAACAATTACTATGGCTCCTAGAAATCTCCACAATCCTATCCATTTTTTCCATCTGGTTATGGGCTCCTCTCTATCGAATCAATAGTTACTGTGGCTCCTAGAAATCTCCACGTTGCTCTCCATTTTTTCCCTTTGGTTATAGGATCCTTCCAGACTCTACGCCCCATGGATTATAAGAGTAAATCTCGTAGCTCCGTAGCAGTGTCGTGGTGAGGAGGGGCAACAATTACTGTGGCTCCTAGTAATCTCTGCATTTCTCTCCATTTTTTCCCTTTGGTTATGGGCTCCTCTCTGCTGAATCAATAGCTACTCTAGCTCCTGACAATCTCCACACTACTCTCCATTTTTTCCTTTGGTTATGGGCTCCTCTCTGCCAAATTAGTAGTTACTGTGGCTCCTGGCAATCTCAACACTTGCCTCAATTTTTCCCCTTGGTTATGGGCTCCTCTCTACCGAATCAATTGAGAGAGCAAGTACCAATAATAGGAAATCAAAAGGGGTATGGGAAACTTGCTAACACTATAGTTGTTAGCCAAGTGACATAGTTTCCCGTCCATTGTACCACTCCCAAACTGGGTGGTATGTGGAACTATGGTAATTATGTTATTGGAAGTTCTCCATTACGATCCATATAGATGGCTTTCTCCCCTATCCTTTTCGATGCGATGCATACTAGTCCAGTCCGTGAGGTAATCAATAAATATCTCTTTGTGCGTACTGCCAAAATTATTGAAAAACTATAAGAAAATATATTTATACGATTGAAAAAGAGTTGGAAACAAAATAACTTTTGTTCCTGTAAAATATACAAAGGGTGTTTGTAAAATATATCAAGCGGTTAGAGTTATAATTGGTTCTCGTTTAGAAAAATTAGATTTTTTCCGATTGTAATTTTTATATCCATTATTATTATGGAAAAGGTTAATGCATATTTAATATTAAGCTAATATGCATAAATTATTGAACAATTATGGGAAAATGCATTTAGGAGACTTGAAAAAGAGTTTGAAACAAAATAATTTTTAATTTTACAAAATATATAAAGGGTGTTAAAGTTACACTTGGTTCTTATTTAGAAAAATTAAATTTTTTCATGTTGCATTCTTTATATCCATTACTATTATGGTAAAGGTTAATGCATATTTAATACTAAGAATTATATGTAAGGACTGAAAATATTGTTAAGAGGATGTATTATGTTTAGGGTGACATAAGATCAGTAAGAACCAATAAAATAAATATATGCAATATCGTATAGAGTGCAAGAGATCATGTTTGGATGAAGATAGTTTTGACAAAGGGTGTTGTGCTTATTTTTTGGGATCATGTTCATTAATAGTTCTTCTAGGGGATCTTATTAGTATATTCACCTATGGAATGGTATGTTTATATTTTTAGCACAAGACAAAATGGATAAAGTGATGAGTGACATTAATTTTCGTCATCTATAATTCATTAATAAAACACAGAAAAGGCCCTTTGCATGTTCACCCACTTCTCTAATGATTTTGCATAGAAAAACATAAAATATTGATGATTGGTTGACATAATATATCTAAAGGATCTAATATGAAATCCATTTTAAAAGACCTAACTACATGGAAGAGCCCATTTACCTTTAGGCATAAGATATTTATTGAAGAA
>APFE030660401.1:0-12727 GCA_000404065.3 Pinus taeda | reverse complement strand
GGGAAAACATAAATTTCCACAATTGGATCAGAAACCCATCTCGGCACAGAAAGGGCATCTCCGTGATATGGAGGGCCATCCTAGAATCTATCTCTATCATTAAGGAGGGCTTATTATGGAATATTGGCAATGGGGCTTCTGTCCGAATTGGAATTGATCCTTGGATTGGCAGTGAAAACTCCCATATACTACCTAATGCATTGATCCAGCACCTAAACAACAGAGGTATCAAGTATCTGGGACAGATAGGGGATTAGAAAAATACTACTTTGCATACTCAAGCCTGGTTCACTGATTCGCGCTGGCTCATTCCAAATGACTGGAGCAGAATCTGGCAAAACTACCTAAGCGCTCTTACAGAAACACATGTCAGATTGCGAACTGTTGAAGATGAACTTATCTGGGCTCACTCTAAAACTAGGCAATAAACTCCGAAACAAGGATATAACATAATTATAGCTGACAAGAAACTGGAGCATATTAGAAGCTGGTGGAATAGTCTATGGAAACTACAAGCTCCCCCACGCACTAGACTGCTGATGTGGAATATCCTGGAAGATAGGATCCCCACGGGCTCCTATCTGAAAAGAAGGGCTTTCTTGGGGCCGACCCGATGTGTCCTCTGCCTCCAGGAAGAAGAAATGACCCAACATCTTTTCCTCACCTGACCTACCACCAGGAGCATTTGGGCACAAGTACTTCAAGCACTTAACATGACTAGAAACTGGCAGGGGGTGGACATTACTTCGGCTTGACAAAATCTAGAAATATGCCTCTTCTCGTCTCTTGGTATATCTGGCTCAAAAGGAATAATTTTTTTTTTTAGGACTATGTGAGAAAGTGGAACCTCCTCCCACTACAGATTTGTGCCGCTTTCGAAGAGCTCCGAAATGATGACAGTCAAAAGAAACAAAGAAATATACAGTAGGAACAAATCAACAAACACATCCCATGGGCCTCTTATGATGGAGCAACCCAACTCCACGGAGCAACTCAACTCCACGGCTGCGGGGGTGGCATTTGCCTCTATCTATCTGACTCACACTTCTACCAGATCTGTTTGGGTCTGGGACCCGGCACCAACAACCATGCTGAACTAATAACTCTTCGCCACCTGCTATATTTTGCTATCCTGAAACATTGCCGAAGCATACAAATTTTTGGAGATTCAAAGATTGTGTCTGAATGGTTTACAATTCAGCTGTTTGCAATGCATACTCTCTGAGATCTATATTGGAGGAAATTGTTTTTTTTTAAACATTCTTTGATCAGATTTTTGTTTCTCACATCTACAGGGAAAGAAATGAGACTGCTGACAGGCTATCAAAAGAAGCGACGCATTGTCCTCTAGGAGAATGGAAGATAACAGAACATTCACCAGCAGGGATCTATCATTGTTTCCACAGAGCATATATGGATGAGGAACCACTGAGGGGCAACAGCCTCTAATTTCTTAGCTCTTTGAATCTGAACTATATGAGTTTTTTGTTTATTTTTTTGTTTATTTTTTATTTTTATTTTATTTTACCTTTTTACTTTTTTATTTTTTTATTTATTTTTTTATTATATTTATTTATTTATTTATTTTATTTTTTATTTTTATTTATTTATTTTTTATTTTTTGGTACATAATAGTAACTGTGTTTTTTAAATTTTCTCATCCCCTGTGTGAGATTATTTTGGATATATATAGCGGATATATGCAACAGAACAATACACCCCCTGGGTCTCCTAGTACTTATTTTTGATTTTTTGACTGTGGATTTCATTGCCACGTTTACAGCATATGCCTTCGGGCATCTACAACATGTAATTTCTTTTTATGAAATTATGAATTATCGAAAAAAATGGAGAGAAATAAACAAATCCATGTGAGAAAATGACTTGGAAATTATCTCATGTAAAGAGTTAAGTCAAAGTACAAGTGGAAAGTTATTTGGCACATGACATCATCAAAGTACTTTGCTAGAAAAGGGAAATTCAATTTGCTAACTAGGAAAATAAAATCAGTTGGAAGTAAATGCACATTTCGGAATATTTGAATGGATATTTGAATGAGATTTTAATGGAGGTTTGTCTCCGAGTTAACTCCACTAGCTCTACACTTGGCATCTACAACGATAAACGAGTTCCCCAAAGAGGCTCGTGCATTTCCTCAAGGAGGTCCAACACATGGCACATTGGGAACATAAATGAAAGGTGTCACTTCTTTGCTTGATGGTTGGGAGTTAACTCCCTCTTATTGCACATTTGGAATTTCTTGGCTCTCCACTTGGATATTCGACTTGCTTGATGAAGAATTCAATGGTCACCTCAAAGAGTTCAATTTTGTTGAAGCTCCACACATGTCATCTCATCTCTTCACTTGGAAATCGACTTTTCTTCTTGGGATCTTCTCCAACACCACTTCTCACTGGGATCTCTCATTGGGATTTTTCCCAAATTTCTATTTAAGTGAGCATTGGGCTCTCACTATGTATTCATGTTATGCGCTATTGGGCTTGAAGAAACTCTGTCATTTTGTACACTTGCATTTTTCTAATACAACAAAGACTTTGGGGTATCATTGGTGGTGTCATGTTGGCAATCTTGAAGTGATCTCTTTCCATGTTATATTGTTCTACTTAAATTTCTTATGCATTCGGTGCTTATTAGCTTCTATTGTCATTTGTTGTGGATCTATATTTGCAAGCTACCTTGCATATATATATTTGATTTAGATTAGTATTCTAGGAGTGAAATTGTTAATTGATTTTTGAAATAATCTCTAGTTTATTTCACCCATTGTGTTTCTGTAACTTCTGTTTGTAAGCTAATATTTTTCTCCAAGTGTGTAGAATTTTTTTTTGAACTATGTGTAAGATCCTTTTTGCATGTGGGAGAATTCTCAAATAGATCAACTCACTCCCGGACTCAATATTGCTCAAAACCCATCGATTTTAACTTCAAAGATTTCATCTAAAGAGAAGCAAAATGGGAGTTCTTTTTCTCATATGTTACTTGAATCATTTATAAATTTGAAGTTCATACTTCTTTTGGTTTTGTTGTCACACAAATTATCTGGGCAGCGCGACAACGATCAGACCGGGGGCTGTCACCCCGATCTGCGATCTCTCCGTTTAAGCCGTCTCCCGAGGCTATGGGGGATAGACCCTATGGGATAAAGGAATACCAACTATGGACTAGTTGGATTGGGGGAAACAGCAAGGCAATTTAGCACCTGATTGATTTTAGAAATTAATGTACTAGTGCCTTATGGAGTTAATGATTAAATGATTATTTATTAAATGTTGCAGAAATATGAACCTTGTAAAACAATCATTTATCATCAAATAACCCAAACAAAGATTATTTTTACTAAATGCGAGATAATCAATAAACATTTAAGCATGTTTAACTATATAAAAATGATAAATATTAATCCGACATCAAAATTTTAGCCTTAGCGGAAAAGATACACCAAAAGCGTAAATATAACAAATCCTTGAGTCAAGACTAAATCTAACAAAACATTTCAAAAATTATTTTTATTTTTATCTTTTTTTTAAAATGAACTAGAAAAATAAAACAAGACTAAAATAAGACCTAAGGATAAAACACTTTATGCTTTTTGGGATTTTTTTTATATTTTTATGATTTTGAAACAAAACCAAAACTAAAAATAAAAAATAAAGATTAAACTAAAAGCTAAACCAAAATTAAATCTAATCTAAAACCATAAAGGAACTTTTTGGTGCCCTTTTTATATTTTTTTATATTTTTGTATTTTCAAATAAAACAAAACTGAACTAAGCAAAAACTAAAATAAATGAAAACTAAAATCCAAGTATACTAACCCTAAGTCACTTAACAAAATCAAAATGTCAATTCCTAAAATGTATAAGAGAAATAAACTATGCACATAAAATTATTTCGAGCGTACGACTTTCACAATTGTGCTTGCAGGGATGTGCGAGGAGCTGAAACTTTGCTTGACGGAAAGGGTTGACAAGCAAAGGGAGTAGCAGACAGGCAGCGGTGGATGCACGTTTTGGAAGTCAAAGGATTATGCGGCGTGGGATGGCAGAAAATCTGGAGTTTGCTACAGATAAGGTGAAGGAGTGATAGCGTGGAGCAACCAACGTAGGGAGCCACAGGTTTTATGTTTTTTGTTTGCATATGCATGGAGCAGGTTAGAGGGAGCAACAATAATAAATCGAAGTGCCTTTTGTATACAGGTGTGACGGCGGAAAAGGTTTTTTGAGAAGGATGGATGGCAAAGAGAAATGGAGTAATGTGGAGACACTGAGATGTAGGTTGAGCGAGTGTAGATACAGTTGTGTGGAAGTTTAGGGAGGCAACAGTTGAAATGGACACGGATTTTGATTGATAACACACAGGTTTAGGAGCCACGATGGAATGGGAAACAACGTGGATCTGGAGAAGTGCAGGTCCGAGGGTTTGGACACTTCAAGAAAAGAAATTTCGAAATTTTTCCCAAAAAATTTGAAGACCCCAGGCAGCGGCAAACAAACTGCCCTAGAAAACCCCTGAAACTTTCCACAAAATCAATAAAAGAAATTTAAATTCTCTGTTTCAGATTTCCCTGCAAGAGCTGAGCTGAAAGATGACAATGCTGAAACTTGGCAACAATCCAGGAACTCCACACAGACTCCCTAAAAAAATTTCGAATTTTTTTCCTGGAGCTGAAACTTTGCTTGACGGAAAGGGTTGATGAGCAAAGGGAGTAGCAGACAGGGAACGGTGGATGTGCACGTTTTGGAAGTCAAAGGATTATGCAGCATGGGATGGCAGAAACTCTGGAGTTTGCTGCAGATAAGCTGAAGGAGTGATAGCGTGGAGCAACCAACGCAGGGAGCCACAGGTTTTATGTTTTTTGTTTGCATATGCGTGGAGCAGGTTAGAGGGAGCATCGATAATAAATCGAAGTGCCTTTTGTATACATGTGTGACGACGGAAAAGGTTTTTTGAGAAGGATGGATGGCAAAGTGAAATGGAGTAATGTGGAGACACTGAGATGTAGGTTGAGCGAGTGTAGGTACAGTTGCGTGGAAGTTTAGGGAGTCAACAGTTGAAATGGACGCGGATTTTGATTGATAACACAGGTTTAGGAGCCACGATGGAATGGGAAACAACGTAGATCTGGAGAAGTGCAGGTCCGAGGGTTTGGACACTTTAAGGAAAGAAATTTCGAAATTTTTCCCAAAAAATTTGAAGACCCCAGGCAGCGGCATACAAACTGCCCTAGAAAACCCTTGAAACTTTCCACAAAATCAATAAAAGAAATTTAAATTCTCTGTTTCAGATTTCCCTGCAAGCGCTGAGTTGAAAGATGACAATGCTGAAACTTGGCAACAATCCAGGAACTCCACACAGACTCCCTAAAAAAAAATTTGAATTTTTTTCCTGGAAATGAAACCCGAGCAAGCAGACAGCTTCAATCTTCTTCCAAAAAATTGAAAACCCGTTGAAGATTATCCCTACAAAAATGATGCTGAGGCCAGATATTACCCTCCAGGGCCTAGATCTGGCTTCAGAACAAGATTATATCTTCAGATATGAAACCTGTAATAGCAAAAGAAAAACACCCAAAAATAATATTTGCAAGAATTAAAACTAAAACCCTACAAACTAGTCAAACAATTACAATATTTATAGATTTACAACTCTAAGCGGCTAGATTTGTCAATAATCCACAAAAATGTTTTCAGAATTTTAGATTTACCATGAGATACTTCAGAAAATCATTCATGCATTCAAAAGATAAATTTAAATGATAAACCTAGGATCAAAACTGACTGGGCTCCTCAAGAAACTGCTTTTTCGGGAGCTGGTTGGTTCTGCCGAGAACTTCCCAAAATGCCCATTGATCTTCACAATCTAGATTTCCTGCACAGCTCACTTCAACTATCAATAAAGAGGGGAAAAACAATACTAAAATCCAAATCCAATGGAGATACCTGCCATTATTTTCAGAAATTCTATTACCATTCAAACCCTAGTGAGTAAACAAGATACTTGTGTTTAACATCTCTTCATTAAGCTATTAACAATGGCTAAAATTAAATTTATGCAGAAAAATGAAACATCTTACAACATTTCAGAAGAGTAACACCACCAAGATTTCAACCCCAAAGTCTGTCTTTTTTTATTGCACAAGAAAAAGATTACAAGAGAGCTTTCTTCAACACAAGACTCACAGATCGAATGATCTCAAATGACCCCTAACACCCTATTTAAAGAAAAAATTCCCAACAGCTAGTTCGAGTGATCCATGTCAAACTAATCTCGACCGTCGATGAGGATCAAAATCCCTTTCAATCTCGTCCGTCAAAATTTTAAATGCATTTTAAAAATTTAAAATTTTGCATTTATTTTCCCAATTTTTTTTTTTTTTTGTACGTTGGGCGGGACTGCTGGGGCTGGTATGTGTTACATGTCCAGTTATGTACCCCCTACGGGGGAGGGTAGCCAAGATCTTGAAAAGACTTACACAAAGAATGAACTTCATTTCCACGGCCCTTGCCGCTTGAGCTACCCCCATTGGACTGATTTTCCCGCAAATTTTGACTTGTTTATTGTTTTATTATTTTATTTTCTTTTTAATTTTTAATTTAATTTTTTTTAGTTATTTTTTAATTCAATTTTAAAATTTATTATTATTTATTTATTATTATTATTATTTATTATTGTTATATTTTTTAATTTTTAATTTTTTTTATTATTTTTATTGGATTTTCGAACTTAGCCTTTGAAAAAATCAACTAGGACCTAGGACTTATGAGGGGATAAAACATTTTCTAACTCTCAAGACACTTAAAATCACGACTTTTACAATTTTACACTCAAAGGGGAAAACCCATTTGACATAGACCCTCATAGACAACCCAGTTCTGCGACACAAATATAATCTAACAGATCAAGCAATTTGTAATAACCTAACCAAATAGTTAGAATTATTTCCAAATTACTTTTACATAGACTCGAAGCACACTGGGATTCCCCTAAGATTCTAATGACGAAATTCGTTATGGCCTTGGGGTTAAGCTGAAGGAAAACTTTGCTGATCATGGATCGGTGAGACAAAAAAACCTTCCGGAACGTAGTTTATCACTAGAAAATTAGGTTTGCCTAGGCAGTTTACATACATGATTCAAATCTGCTAAGATTATTTACAATTTACACATGTAGACTGGGTTTACAACATAACATCATCGGGTCAATGATCACTGTTGAATGGCACGAACATATCGATCAAGCACTATCCCTTTTGCGAAAAAAGGGGTGTACTACTATGGGTAGTTGACATGTAGTGGTCAACAGGTCTAAATCTAGAGTTTTCAGAGATTACATAGATTAATTACGAGCAATTTTATAGACTTAACATGTATGGGTTTCATTCCCATTACTTGGTTTAGTTTCTTGTATATTAGTGTGTATTATAATTGATATTTTTTTGCATGCTCTCTCAACTAACATTCAGTTTGTTTTGCAGCCCATTGTTGAGGAATTCACTAACTCATCTTGTGACAAATTTTGAAGAGCAATTTCTTGAAACTTCTAATAAGTGTCTGCAGGGCCATTCACACACGCGGGGATCGAACTTCAAGGAGGTCATGAGCACTTTCTATAGGGACGAGTTTGCTTGAAGGCAGTGGCAAAAATTGCTAGGTTGTGGGCCCTTTGAGGTTATATTTGAAATTTTCAAATTTTCAAATTTCTATTGGCTATTGTGGTTGCCAAATTTCATGAGGAGATTCTAGCTTCTATAGTTCTTACTTTGTAATAGCTTCTCCTTCAGTTTTTTCCTGGGCAGCATTCTAAAGACCTCCTCATTGTAACATCTAATAAAATATCCAATTTTCTTGTGGGAGCTTGGGAATTTACCCATTATGAAAATTCCTACACTGAAAGAACCCCTACTGCAACAAATTTGAATCTACTTCACCTACCTTAATTTTTTAAAATACATTCATCAAGTTATTCTTCTGAATACCGAAGCAAATTACTTTTGCAGCTTACACTAATTAAATATTTGATCTCATGAAACAGAAAACAAAGCAAAGAACAAGATACATAGGACACACTTATTTTTGGACACAATAGTCTCCGAAAAAACCCAATGTGGGAAACCCGACGCAACAATTTTGAGGGTTTAATATTATGCAGGAGAAATATCTGAATATAAATCTAGGACGTTCATCTACCAATCCTTTATAGAGAAAATACTGGCAGAAAATCCGAGTGAGTTTTACCTTACTTCACCAGGGAAAATTCCAGCTGATCTGGCACAAGACTAGCTAACACCGAATATTTCTGCGCTAGCCCTGCATAGGCCCTGCATCACTTCTTCTACCTCTGCGTTAGCTATCCCAACAATTTCGGTTGTTCCCAGCAGTTCTAGATTCTGCGTGACAGACGACTTTTCTGCTCTGCGCTGGTCCTTTTGGCTCTGTGATAGGGCTGCGTGGGCCCAAACTAGCCAGCTTCAGCTCTCTCGACTACTGCACTGCCTCTTTGCAAGCTCTCTCCGCCTCTCTGTCAGTATTCTCCATAATGTTTTCCCCTCGGATTCTCACAGGCCCTCTGCTGCTGAATGATCACTTAGTTCGAATTTCTCAACTTCCTAGCCCCAGAAATCGAACTCTAGATCAATTCGTTCTCTCTGTGTGTGTTTCCAAATGAACCCCAAGCCTCCATTTTATATGTTTCCTATTGAGTCTTCAACGACCGAGATTAAGTCTCTAATCAACGGCAAAGATTAAAACATGATTTGATCTGCCTTCTAGATTATTCTCACCCATATTTTAATGAATGCCCATTAATATTTTAATTTCACTAAGTTTAGACTTACGAACTCCATTAAAATTATTAATTATTTTAATAAAATACAATCCAAGTGGAATTTCACCAAACGGTTTCTCGGTTCTTTAGAACTCATGTGCCTTAACCTCTCCACCAATTTTCAAGGCTAGAGAACTTCCGATTCTACCAAAAACTAACACCCATGGCATCCCTTCTCCTCATTTAGAGGGAGGAATTTTCTTGGATGGATTGACTTGCATTTCTATTTTCTAGCTTTCTCATTTAGTTCATTTCCATGCTCTTTTGGCTCATTAATCTAACTCACATAGAATCCAAATTAAATTTTATTGCAGCTTGCTTTACATTTCTAAAGTATTTTTATATTGCAACCCATTACATTTCATGCACATTCTTGGAGCAAGCAAATACTTTTAAGTTTATGTGGCAAGCTTAATTTAGCAATTTGTTGTTTGGAGTACAATGTCTCATTACGTGATGTCATTATATGCTTATTTTGATTATGGATCATACATTTTGAAGCACGCACTTTGAAGCAATTTGCAATCTAGTAATCATTTCATTTACTTACAAGCAAACATTTCACTTTTGGCTACATTTCAATTGGTCTAGCTTCATTTACTTAGCATTTTTGCGTCACATGACTTATTGATACATTGATACATGTTTCATTGTCAAATTGTGTTTAATTATATTTTTCATTGGTACATCTTTTGAAGCATTTTTCATTCACTTGGAGCAAACTTGCAAATTTTTGGTCATTTATGATGTTTATATTTACCTTCACAAAGCTTGCGAGTAATGTTGGGGATACTTGAAGCCATTGGTGCAATCTTATTTTGAGCAATTGATTCATATACTTCGAGACATTTGTATCAATACTTTCCCTTGCAAGCATTGATAACATCCAAGCATTTCATTTAGGCATTTTAGTTTTAGATCTTGCACATTTAAAATTTATTTCCAAGCTTAATCTTGGTTGTATAGAAATAATAGGGCCAACAGTTTGCTTAAAAATTCTTCCAATTGGTATGGAATAAGGTAAAGTGTCTGACCCTATAGTTATGAAGATGGTTTTGTCCCCTTGTAGGAAGGAAGACATACATGACTTGTAAGGATTAGGGAAAGGCTATCATTAATGAAGACTAGTGTTTCCTTAACACCTCTTCCTGGAAGTCACCCCAATATTTAGCCCTTGATAAAAGGTTGAACAGAGAATCTCTCACCTAGAATAAACATTTAGTTTAAAAATTCACCTAGATAATTGCATCTCACCTTAGCTAAGTTGCATATCATTCTAACTCATTCTCTCTAGAGCATTTTCCAATTTACTTGCAAGTTTATCTCATGTACTTGTCATAGTGAATAGCCTCACTATCTATTGAAGTTGTCATCTTTCGTTGTTGAGTATCTCATTTAGAAAGTACAACATTTTATTTTGCAAGTAATACTTTGTGTCATTTAATTTCATTTGCAAGTCATTGTCCTTTAAATTGCTATTATACATGCTTATGATCATGACTGATAGTATCTTTATTTGAGCATCTCTTTAAAGTGCAATTTGTATCTTGCAATTGGTATTTTTTCATCTAACACTGACAAGTTTGTAGGACTACTTGTCATCTCATTTTGAGTATATATTTGAGCAAGTCTTTACTATTTTCTTGAAGCAACCATTAAGTCACTGGTTTAAATGTTTATCTATTGAATGTTGTGTTGATTATTGAATCTATATCTTACATTGTTCATTATATTCACTAAGCTTGCTCATAATTTTGAAGTAGTCCCCTTAACTTAAGATCTCATAGAAACTCATATTTCTTCATCTAACCTTTCAATAGGGACCACCCCCCTTAGCTTTAACTAGGAGAGAGCTTTAACAAAGAGAGTTGGGTATAGTTGGTAGCACCATCTCTTAGTTTGCCACCAAATCACACCTTATAGGGTTGAGGACTTTTCCCACACTAACTGGGTGTGTGAGCGAGGCGTGTGAAAATTCTATCGCTACAACAACCGATTTATTTTACCTACTTAATTCCCAATAAGTTATTTATGAATATCCTTCAATAAACATTAAAATAAATTCTGCTGCAGATATCACATCATAATACAGAAACAAACACATGCACAAGAATTAACACATCGACACAAATATTTTGGACAATGAGTCCCCGAAATAACCCAATGTGGGAAAACTAGTGCAGCAAGGGAGGATTTTATTATTTAGCAATTCTTCAATACAACTGGGTGCCAAATTGGTTTACCCAAAAGAGAGAAATTCTTAAGCACTTCTCCCAGTCTCTGCGTCAGCCCCTGCCTCTCTGCGTCACCCACGCAGGCCTCCCAGTGACTGCACAGTCTGCTGCCTCTGCGTCTGCCTCTCCAACCTTTGCATTGTTCCCTCGATGTTGTTCCCGACTCTCTGTCCTGTATTCACTGCCTCCTGCTGCTCTCCAGACCACTAGTTCGAATTTCTCTGCTAACCTCGCTCTAAAAATCGAACTGACTAGTCTCCCTCAATGTGTTCTCCAATTGACCCTCAAGCCTCTTCTTATACTTTTCTTGTTGGTCCTTCAACGACTGAGATTAAATCTCGAATGAACGGCTAAAATTAGATTTGGCTTGATCCATGACTTTTGGAACCTTCTAACCCAATTTTGTATTAATACCCATTAATATATTATTTTTCCCAAGTTTAGACTTAGGAACTCCATTAAAAATATTAATTATTATAATATCTCCCAAACCGATTAAAATCTTCTTTCTGGGTCTTGGAGATCTAATGTGTTTTAGCCTCTCCACCAATTTTCAAGGCTAGAGCACATCTGATACTACCCCAAATAACCAAGGTGGCATCAACATCTTTTGGCATCGTTGTTGGGGACGAGTCCTCTTGTACCTGGGAATCAACTAACTTTTGGTTTTTTGCATATTAGACTTTTAGAGTTAGATCAAATTTTGCAAGAGTTTCTACTAGGAGGAATCCAAGGAGGAATGCAAGTGGTCTAGTTAGCCCCACTCTTGAGCCTGAAAGGGTTCTCAGAGCAAAGTTAAATAGACTCTCTCATAGTAGACTTCTTGCTAATATTGGGCAGGAGGCTATTTCTGATATCCATTTGCTTTTTCAAAAACAAGTTCAACAAGACATCATGAATGATCATTCTGCCACTTGTGACTTTACTAACATAAATGACCATCCTCACAATATCCCTGAGCAGGCTATTGAAAAGTTGCCTTCTTTTCAAGGTAACAATGTCATTAGTGTTGCATCACATGTTAAGAATTTCAATGTTATTATTATTGGTGTATCTAAACTCTGATATATTCTTGGGTGTATTTTTACTATATTTACTGATATTTTTATTTTTATTTGTGATTGCTTCTATTTAGTTACTTATTTTCAGCTATTTAAACTAATGGATATAAGTATAGCTTTTCTAGATAATTTTATCGCATTTTAATATTATTAAAATAATATATATATATATATATATATATATATATAATATATTTATCTCAAGAAATAAATTAATTATTTTCCTCTTTTACTTTTCAAACTAACCCTTAAGAATGGTATTAATAATTAGTAGATATAATAATTTTATAAACATATTAACATACCTTTAATAAATAACGCATATATATATTTAATCAAGAATCTAATAAATTAATAAAGAATATATATTTATTTAGTAACTTAAATTAGTCCTTCAAAAGAAATCATTCAAACAATAATTAATTAATAATATTTTGTAAATAACCATTAGTATTATTTTATTAAACCTAATTAAATAATTAAATAAATAAATTACTTTGGATACTATTCGCTCAATTATTAATTGTACCTAACTTCTCTTATTTCTAGAAATAGAAGAATATATTATTAATCTTAATATTATAAAAA
>APFE030660398.1:0-10927 GCA_000404065.3 Pinus taeda | reverse complement strand
TGACAGGAAACTAGAAGGCCTTGGCCTAAAACAAAGCTTCCTTTGGAAGCCTTATGACCCTAACATGTCCATATCCTTAAGAAGGAAGAAATACAAGCTCTCCAGCTATGAACATGTGAGCATGCCCTACATTCAAAGACATGCCAACCAACCAAAATGGAGAAGGAACACACTGGAAGAACCAATTACTCAGGAAGAATTAGTTGAAAGGGCCAGAAGGCATTTATTGAAAATGGCTGACTTGGAATCTCCTTCACAGGTACTGACTCTGCCAAAGCCTCAAATAGGAGCAGTGGCCTCATCATCTGCAGCACCTCAAGAGGCAGAACAAACCACAGGCCAGGCTCAGAGTAAGGGCAAGGAGAAAGATATGGAAGGGCCACAAGTACAATAGGGTCAAGTGGAGCCACCCCAACAGGAACAACAGCACAAGGACCAACAAGTGCAGGGGGAGCAATCAGCAGAGGCCCCAATGGCCACCCAGCAATAGACAACACCAATGGCACCTTCAAGGTAGGATTCAAGGGTTGACTCCTCCATCCTCCAAACCCCTCAAAGGGAGGACGTAAGCAGAAAAAGAGAAAGGGAAACTCCCCTTACTACATCACCAGAGAAGAGGCAAAGACTGAATCCCTTCTTTGAGGAAGAAATGCCAAGCATGGAAGCCTCAGCCATCTCCTTCCAATAGGAGCAAGACAGGGCAGCGTTAGGAGAAGTGAGCTCCTCAGGACAGAGGAAGGGAGGAGAAACAAGAATTAAGCAGCAGTTCAAAGATATCAAGAGAAGGAGTGAACCAATAAAGATTCAACTCTACAATCACCTGCTGAACATGGCTCCTACAAACCAACAAAGGCTCATGGCTGCATTTGATGCACAGGAGGGGAAAATGGTCATGAGCCACTTCACACCAACAGTGCAGCAACCATAATCAGCTGCAGACTACATCAGGACCAGTTTGGAGGTCCTATCAAAAGACATCCACCCAATGGATCAAATAGAGCTCCATAAATAGACGGGTGAGATGGTCTATGCCACATTGGCTGACAAGACCCTGGTCAACTACAGGCTGCAAGTGCCTGAACAAAATATTGCACAGCTTGAGTTGGAAGGGTTCCTCTCAAGCTAAGGACAACAGCATCGAATCCGCTGGAAAGAAGATCTATAATAGATTTGGGATGATTCCCGAAGATGTTAAGGGTGCCAAGAATCCTTTGCTAAGGGATGCTGATTATGAGAACATTAAAAAGAGTTAAAAAATCCCCCCAGCAAACTCTTCACCACAAACAGAAAGAGGTTTGCCCAGCAAGGAGGAAAAGGATGTAGGGCTTCTCCACTATGACACTATACAGAAGAGCTCATCCAAAACTTAGGAAAAGCTGCAGGAAGTCAGAAGCCACATTAGAAGCAGCATTGCAGCAAAAGGAGGCAGGGAAAACCTCACAGCCACCTCCAGAAACAATAAACCTTGAGGAAACCCCTCAAGACACTGCCCCTCCCAGCCAACAAGTGCATCAAGCAGCCCCAGACAATTCAGCACCAACTACCTCAGCACCAACAATAGAGAAGGCTGAAAGCCTGGACATGTAGAAGCTGAGGAAAGAAATTCAGGTCTTGGAGTCCCAGATGTCTAAGCTGAGCCAAGCCCATGACAATCTGGCAAAAATAAATGAAAAATATGACAAGTCAAAACAGAATGTGGCTGAAAGAGAGAGGGAGGTAAAGGACCTCAAGAAAAGGATTGCTGAGCTGGAAAAAGAGCTCACACTGGACAAAGTTACATCAGAGCTTAAAAGGGTCATCTGGGGCAATATTGGCCAGTATATAACAGACCAGTGGGAGTATATAGAGGCCATCCATGAGCAAATAACGCTTGTTGGAAGAGCACGCAAAGAGATACAAAGGGTAAGGGCATCTCTAGGCAGTATGCCTGAGATTGCCACTAGGATGATAGACGTGCTAAACTATAGGACAAGCTCCCAGCTGATAAAAATGGGAATTGGAAACAGGATAGAGACCATCTCACTAATCAAAAGAGTCCTGACATTAAGAAACCTGATTCAGACCCTGGAAAGAAGAACCTAGGACATGCAAGCATATATTAACAAATTCTAGAACAGGTTTATGGCATTGCAGAACAGGGGGCTTCCTAGCCCATTGGATCCATCAGGAAAGTTACTCTCCCATGAGAAATATGCTAAGAGAGTAAACAATTTTGTAGCAACTCAGATTTCAGAGGCAGCCAGTGCATCAACAGAAGCAGGACCAGTAACAGGGCAGATCCTCTTTAACAGAGTTGAAAATCTATTTTTTATTAGGAGTGAAATTACACATTTATTTGATGAGCCCCCTCATTTTTATAAATATACAGAGGCTGATGAGACCATGGGGTCAATTTTGAAACATCAATTTCCTTCATCAGATGTATGGGAAGAGTTGATACGATTACTGTTAAACCAAAGTCAGTAATTGTGATTTTGCCTTTTGAAAATATTTTGAATCTCATACACAGCAGGACAAAGACACATCAACAAGTATGCAGAAAGAGGCTGAGCCAACTCAGCACAGGTATTCAGCCACCACAGCAGCGTCAGCAGTCACAGGTGACAGGGCCGAGAAGACACAGGAAGTTACAGCTACACAGACACGTCATTCAGCAGTTATATCAAAGCGCTCAACCGACTCCGTGAGCCCTGAAGGTCAAAATTGTTCTGACAGGAGTTAAGAGCTTTTATAGTTCATTAAATATTGCAATAACTTTTCATCTGCAATCTCTGAACAAGTTGGTGGAGATATTTTCCCTCTCAGATGACTCAATGCCTGAGATATTTTGTAATAGACTTCTATATATTCCCCCTCGCACTTGTTAGCAGGGGTTGGATATTGGATGTAATAAATCTCTTGATATCTATTATGTTCCTCTTCTATTGTAAATCTTCAGAGAACTAATACAAAGGATGATGGGATTTCCAAAGCTTTGTGTCTCTTGATGTCTTGCTGGTGTATGGTTGAATGTTGCAGGATTCCTGCGTATTTCATGACTCAATAAGTTTTCTTGTTATTTTCTGTTATATGTTTGTTATCTTTCATATATCATTCACGTTTTCCATGTTCTAAATATCTAAGAGAAAGGAAAAAGAATAGTCTCAGGATTTGATCTCAGATTACCCTGAACTCAATCTAAGCTATTATAAATGTTTTCTTCAGTTATGATAATGAAAGTGTAATTCTTAATTGCTACCTTTCACACTATATCAGCACAGTGATCTACTGTTTCAGGAATTCAGGTGTTGCTCCTGAGTAATAGGTCCCTTTCCCACATCCCAACTCAGTGAAGAATTCTTAACTGCTCCTCACTGGTTGATTCACACTTCACCCTCACAATTTACAGTTTGTTTTATGAAATAGATGAAGGCCCTGTAATTCCAGCTGCACTAAACCAGGATCTCAAGGAAACAACAGCTACAGACCCCATTGCCCAATGGATTAATTTGCCTACAGAGAACATTACATAATTATCAGAAAACATCCTCCCAACCAAGCAAAAAACAAACAAACCTTTACTTCATAACTAGCCTAAAACTCCATAAAAACAGTGACAAACCTTACAGAGAGAGCCCTCTTTGATTACAGCTGGGCTAGAAGTTGTAGTCCAAAGACTGGTTAGTGGTTACCCCGGCCGTATTCCCTTGGGAGTCATAGGGAACAACCTGGGTGTTAACAGACCCAATGTACGGTGCATACACTGCCTGATAGAGGGCCATGTAGCAACTAAAGTCCCAAGATTGCAAGGCACAAGTAGTTCAGCAGACCTTGAAAAATCATGAGGGGCCCCACCAACAATAGGTGTTGCAGCATTAGGATCGCAAGGACCGTTCTTGTACTGAAATTCACAAGTCTACTATGAAGTCTGTAGAATCTATGGACATTTTCTATGACTATGTCCAATATTGTAGAATTACTTCAATGTGCCCAACAAAAATTATTGTGAGTTGTGTGCATCAATGAATCACCATACCAACTAGTGTCGAGTGTTAGACGCCTTAGCAAAATGACTAGACTGGTCAACATTCAGAATTAATGAAACTGGTTGGCGAGGAGAGGGAGGAGGTAGGAGAGGAGGAAGAACAGAGGATAGAGGACCCGTGAGGTGCTACAACTGCGATCAAGAGGGACATGTTGCCAGAGACTGCCCACTCCCAAGAAGGTCGTAGAGCTCGTATTTTCGGGTCAATTCACATGCCATAGAAGATTTTCCCGAGCTAATTTCAACATGGGAAGAAAGCACCAAGCAGCGGGGAACTAACTTGATCAACATAGAACCAGAGAGTATTAACATTATCACACCAAACAATGTAAACATAGTTACTGGAGGGGGTAAGAAGATAGCGGATGGTTATGGAGTGAAAGACCAACCCTCAATTGTTTGGGTGGCATCCATGAAGTGCTCATACAATCCCACACAATAGAAGCAATATTATCGGGAAGAAGCCAAGTTGTTTGATAACTTAACGGAAGCTAAAAAGTACAAGGTGCAGGACTCAGGCACAACTGAAAGTTCTCGACCAATTGAAGAATGGTTTAGGCTATTCCTACAAATATTTGATAATGAACATATGCTAGGGTAGTTTGTTAATTTTAGGTATGTTCTATGCTTGAACAATTTATTTAAATTTTCATTGTTAGCAATCACATCAGCATTACGATAAACTGCAGATAGAAAATAAATACAAAACGCAGAAGACAAGCCAAGACAAGAGGACACAAGATATGGCGTGAGCCAGGGACAAACCCCACAATGTGTGGGGAAACCCTTTGATCAAATCTTCTTTTATCTTCAAAGTTCAGCAGAGAGAGAGAGAGAGTACATTTACAACAGAAGTCATTACTTTGACTTATCTAGATCTAGCATAGATCATTTCGTATCATGATGAGATCAGTTGAAGACATTCAGCTTCAACTGATTCTCAAGGTGACTCCTTCACCTATCAACATTCTGCATCTCGTCCATTTGCTGTACCTTACTGTGTGATACCATGCTGTACTGTCACAGTGTTCATCATTGATGTACATGGTGCCACTGCTGCATCATGCCTACTGCTGTCCCCTCTAAACGAACCCCACAGTCCACCTGTTGATTGCAGCTTGCTTGCACACATTTGCTCCAACAATACCCTGCCTTATAGAGTCTGAACGCAACACTTAAAGAGGCCTCCAACTGCTGGCTATGGCCTGTGGCCTAGCCCAGCAGTTGACTGTAACCTTGTTCCTTCACACAGTGAACAAATCAGCCTTTATGCAGCAGCCCCATAGCTCCTCCTTGTTGGATGCTTTGCCCAGAATATCATACCCAAACAATACTGAAATGGCCATGCTGCCACCTACAGCTATGTGGCATTATTCCAGCGGCTAGGTGACTGTGTAAGGCCTCCTTCTAGACAGCAACCAGCTGTTAGAACTCTAGCTGTGAAACAGCGTGTAAGGGCATCCTTTATCAATGGCTTTCCTCCTTCATTTGTTGCTGATTAGGGTCTCTCCAACTGTGGCCAAGGTGACCACCTTTAGGACTGTGACTAGGGCAGCGTTAGCTCCTCTTTTCTCTGCGGCAACGGCACAGCTTGACCCTCCATTCTCTGCGGCCAGATTACTCCTAGTTGGACTGCGAATGAGGGCCTTTTATCACAGTGGCTAAGTCTCCAATAAGACAACATATAGACAGCCTCTTCTTGCTGTGTGGAAGAGCCTCCTTGACTGCGGCAAGGTGTCTTCTTCATCAGCAGCTATATGACTCCTTCAGCACAGTGTTTAGGTCTCACCTCCATGACTGTGATTAGGGCTTTTCCTTACCTGCGTTTAGGGTCCCTTCTAGACCTGTGTTTAGGGTACTTTAGGACAGCAACTTAGGGTCTGTTCTTGCTGTGTTAGAGAAGCCTATTTTAGGACAGCGTAGGAGCCTCTCTTTGCTGTGATAAGACTCCTTCAACATCGTACAACAGTTAGGGCATCATCCAACGTATTCTTCTATGTGACTCTCCTTCACCAAAAACCCTAGACGTGGAGAGGAGAAGATCACATGAAGAATGTGTGTACAAATGACTTCAAATCCTCTCTTATTTATACTAAAATGTAGAGGATGAATAGACACGTCTATTGGGCTTCTTAGCCGACTCAAGTTGCTGGTCGGCTTGATAATAATTATATAAACAAAATAAATTCATATCTCCATAAATACTTATCGGAATTGGATGATCTTTGGATCAATCCTACACCTCTCGACGAGAGGGATCCAATAAAAATATCAGCTGTCATAAATAAGCTGATCCACATGGAGTTTGGCCCTAGTTGCCAATTTAACACTTTGCTACCCCTAGCACTTAGGCAAGCAGAACCCTTACTTCTCTACTCCAATCAACACCGTTAGCCAAGCCATGATACCAAAAAGGGAGTTGTCAACACTAAGGAACTTGACAAGGTGAAGGACACTTTCCTTCACAAACAGAAGACAATCAAAAAATTATTCCCTACTAAGCTTGGGGCATCTGTGATCTCTAGATACCTCTCAAATGGCTTCCAAAGCAAATAAGGAAATCCCTTAACTGCTCCACAATCCCTCAATGATTCCCTTGCCTCTTGCCTATCACAGTCACCCAGCACACATTAAAACGCGATCCCCCCCACCCAACTCTTCTACAAGGATTTAGCAGGCAAAAATCCATCTTGATAAGCCCAAATCAAGCTAGTGGGTTGCGGTTTCACTAGCCTGGACTATAAGCTTAGAGAGTACAAGACAGACAGGGATTCACAGACAGACACAGAGAGACAACCCTTGTCCTCCTGTGTGTGGGTATGCCCTGAACGTTCCTTGATTCTGGAAGCACTGAACCTCTTGTTTGGATGTATTTGGGCAACCAAATCAAGTTCTAATCACCCAGAATGCCACAGCAATAATTCCACTAGGGAATAGCAGTACTCTACTCATGAATTCACTTCTCCAGGCACTTGTGTGTTCCTCTGCTCTCTGTGTATGGTTTGATGAATCTATGAATAACTAGTCCCCCATGATTTTTACCATTCCCCACACCACTAGCGGGTCAACTCCCAAAATTCAGATGGGTACTTACCCATAAAAATGATTAAATTCTGAGGGAGCTTCACCCAGCATCAATAATTGTGGCAGGTGGGTTGCTCCAGCTACCGAGTTCCTCATTCAACGAGTTTTGGGCTGTAGGGAAAGGTAAGGCAACATTTTTCAATTCAAAGTTTGCCTGAGGACTCTGGTGAGGTTTTTTCGGCGATTGCAAGGAAGGATAATTCTGACAACCCGTTCACCAATTCCCACTCATGGTATCATATAGCCCGTATCAGTGTTCGCATTCCAAGTCAATCGCTCAACATTTTTGATTAACAAAGAGATATCTACATACACATTGTTTCTGAGATATCCAGTTGCACTTCTCATGACAACACCAGATGAACCCGACGCAGGCAATAACAAAAAATTGATTGCAGTAATCCTGGGGATTAAAATGGGGTTGTTACATTCTCTTTTGAAATTTGTAAATAACATATGTACATTGCATTGTCTACAAATAATGTACTAACGTCTCAAAGTTTGCATGCACTACAATCCAAAGTTTAAAATTCAGTATTTTCGAATTGACCACTTCATGTCTTTTCTCTTTCGAAGGATAAGGAAAAATATATTCTCTAAAAAGGAATTATAAAACAATTCTCATCTTAAATGCACACTCCGTCTCTGATATAGCCTCAACGAATGAGAATAAGTTCAATTTTCCAAATTGGGTTGATTGCAAAGAACATAGGCATAAGCTAAGGCTGATTTAATTACTGTGATTACTGTGTTTTTTTTGTCGATAACAGGAAAATTGATCACTCCCCTGTGAAGCTCGGGATGCCGTGCTACCCTTGATTGAAACGTATTTGGACCTTATGACAATGCCTAGATAAACCTTTGAACTTTAAATTACACGAAAGTTAAATACAGACATCTAACTTTTTAAGTTCAATGCACAGATTGAAGGGGAGTAGGCCGAGGATAGATATCGTCGATAGGTAGCCACGTATCATATGCCCCCTGCTGGCATTATAAGTACAATCCCTCACAGCTTTTTGGCATGCTCTACTTTAGTTTTCCTCTCCCTCACCGGGCAGTCTATATAGAGAGATGCCACTGTCGTATGTTGAACCACAAGTGAAAGACAGCCCACAATGCATTACACAGAAACAGTTAGCTATGTTAATACTAAAATGAAGGCAAGAACCCATGGTACATGGTAACAGACTCGGCAACTAGGGTTTTCGAATTCAATGGTTTTTTTACAAAAAGAAGGTAACTTTAACTACGGTTCGATTTTGGGATAATTGCGATAATTGAAATATAGAAGACAGAGAAATTTAAAGAGAAAAGAAGACTCTAATGTACTGTACATGAGTGTTGGGAGGCGAAGTAGAAATTTGGCGACGGAAAATTTTGTGAACGATGTTGTTATTCCTCCTCCTCCACATCCGTACCAGTTCCTCCTGTCGATGCTGGTTCTGCTTAATCCCGATCGAAGATGATAACAATGATGAAGCAGGAGGAAGGGGGATGGGCATTGAGGAAAAGGATGACGACGCATTGGAGGTGGTGTGCATGGGAGGTCACTGCAAACCGATAGACGATTGCATGGGAGGTCACTGCAAACCGATAGACGATACAACCATGACATTACATTACTGAAAGAATGGCTAGGAGAGAGGAAGCTATGTTGGAATCGATGCATATGGCGTGGGAATGGGGAAGAAGAAACGAGTGTGACCACATACGGTGCGTGCCACCCAGCAATGGAGACATAGCCCTGGTGGAAGCCCCTGCATCACACACATAACCACGCTTCACATGAACTCGAGATCAGTAACTACTAGTTTTGTGTCGATAGTCCCACATACATGAAAAGCGAGACCAAGGGGTTCATCACAGATAAAAGGCCGATTCCATTGGATAGCCGTGAAATTGATTATTTATATTTATCATTCTGAGTCTAACTAATGACACCGTTCAAATAAAATTCAATTCAATTAAAATTTATAAAAAAAAAAAAATAATAATAATAATAATTATCATTTTCAAAATAATAATAATTAACATTTACGGCCTGGAGTATGCCATAAAACTGTTTCTGCTTAGCTAAGAGCTCGTCTTCGTCGGACGTAAGGAAACAAGTTATACGTAAGGAAACAGGTTAACGGCCCAAGACCCAGAGGCATCTGGCAGGAGTGAAAGAGCTTGTCTTCGTCGGACGTAAGGAAACAAGTTATACGTAAGGAAACAGGTTAACGGCCCAAGACCCAGAGGCATCTGGCAGGAGTGAAAGCCTACTCCCTTATGGACCACCAGCGGGCAGGAGTGAAAGCCTGCTCCCTTATGGACCACCAGCGGGTTATTACAGGTGGCGTGGTTTTCCTTGATAACGTTGATGAGTCAAACGTAAGGAAACAGGTTAGGTGGCGTGGTTTTCCTTGATAATGTTGATGAGTCAAACGTAAGGAAACAGGGTAACGGCCCAAGACCCAGAGGCATCTGGCAAGAGTGAAAGCCTGCTCCCTTATGGACCACCAGCGGGCAGGAGTGAAAGCCTGCTCCCTTATGGACCACCAGCGGGTAGGAGTGAAAGCCTGCTCCCTTATGGACCACCAGCAAGTTATTACAGGTGGCGTGGTTTTCCTTGATAACACTGATGAGTCAAACTGACATTCGCGGATAGCAGCCAGAGATGGTTGTCCTCACTGTTGGTTTGACACTTGAGTTTGATAGGTTTTGCCACCTTCGAAAAAAAAAATAATAATAATAATAATAATTAACATTTTTTAAAATATAATAAATTAACCAATTAAGATATGTAAATATTGATTTGTGTTATTTAAACTAGTTAAATTTGCGATGAAATTTTGATTTGTGTTATTTAAACAATTTCTTACTATATAATAGATTCAACACCAAAACTTCTAGGGCATTTCGATTGTGCATGGGTTATCCATCAAGCTAATCTTGATTTGTGTTATTTAAACTAGTTAAATTTATTGTGAAATCTTGATTTTTGTTATTTAAACTAGTTTTTTTACTATATTTATGGATTCAGCACCCTAAAAAACCTCTAGAGCATTTCGATTTTGCCGCGCAGATCTATCCTAAATACAGATGTAACATGACCCAAGTGGGATCCAATTTCTTTAAGTGCGATTTTTTTTATGAATAGATATTATTTAAAAGTTTAAATGTAATGTTTAAATGTTTTGTATAGATGTCTTTTTAATTATTTTGGGGGACATGAACAAAATTTCAACTTCGATGACACACTCGGCTATCAGCTCAATAATTATGTTGATATGCTTGTTTATTTGGAACAAGGCTTCCAAATTTTAAATTTAATTTGGATGCTCAGATTGTCCCGAGAAATCACATAGATAACAAATCTCACGTAGATAACAAAGCCGAGAAATCACATAGATAACAAATCTCACATAGATAACAAATCTCACGTAGATAACAAAGCCGAGAAATCACATAGATAACAAATCTCACATAGATAACAAAGGGTCGGCGCGTTTGGGTTACACATCATACTGGGCTATAAGCTCAATAATTATGTTGATATGCTTGTTTATTTGGAATAAGGCTTCCAAATTTTAAATTTAATTTCAGATGCTCAGATTTTCCCCAGAAATCACATAGATAACAAATCTCATGTAGATAACAAAGAGTCGATGCGTTTCGAACCTATATCTAAGTTCATCATCAAGACCTAGTAGCTTATGGGTCCCTTCCCGTGGTCGTTCCAGCGTTAATTTCTTTCTTTCCTTTTTTCTTTCTTTTTTAATTAATTATTATTTTTTTTGTTTTTGTTATAAGTAATTATATTAATTATAATAT
>APFE030660395.1:1970-22173 GCA_000404065.3 Pinus taeda | reverse complement strand
ACAAGAAAGGATGGTAATCTCTCCTCACAAGCTTCTACAAGGAAGTCCAAATTCCAGCAGCATCTACCCTTTGGAATCTTCAGCTTTCAACCTCCCCTCCTCTGGCCCAATGCCTGTATTTATAGTGTTCTAGAGGAATTTAATCAGGTCCAACATCGATGGGATACTCCCCTCTTTTGGATGGGGTAGCTCCTCTCTTGATGGGATAAGTTCCTTTTTCATAGGGATGCATGAACCATCAGGAGGCACTCAATACATGTCAAACAATATTCTATAATGCTCTAGAAATGACCACAAGTAAATTTTTTAAGATGAAACTCGCACCTTTTGACCTTTACAGGGGTACACACCCCACCCTTGACATACAGAGCGTACAGGTATGCAGGTATAATGAACTTAGAGTGCGTACATGCAGGTAAGGTAGAGAGAACCTGTGTACCCATAGATAAACATGATTTTTAAAGACCTTCTCTCTTTCTTGAAGTTTGACATGGAGAGCAGAGGTATAAGGCTTGCCAAGTAGGATAGTATGACTATTGATGGGGCCATACTAACTACAGATAGTCATGGTGACAAATTTTAGTGTAACAGTTCCCTATGGTTCAAGCTTGTGTAACAATGAACCCATCTCCACTTTAACCCTTGTGATTTCCATTCTATCAGCCTCTTACATCAGATGAGCCTCGGTTTTTTCTCCTTCCATCGTCACTATCTTCTTGGCCAATCATACGCTTTCACTTGGTTGTTTTACCCTTTTTGAGGAACAGTTGTAGTGAGTGGTCTTATTAGGCAGCTTATTCACAGAAATCAACATGTTTTGAGAAGTTCCAAAATCATCGAAACCAGTTGCTATCCTAGACACCACTCATTCCTCAAATTGGAGTCCTCTTTAAGCTCTTTTCATACTCCCTAAATATGAAAATATTTCCGATTGCTTGTCCTTTTCAACTCGTTAACGGATTGGAAATGACATCTACTCAGTATAAGTTTAACCCTTTTTCGGGCTGAGATAGATTATTTACGAAAAAGGAATACGTTGACCAAACATGGTTAATAGGTTCTCTCTCATATTGTTTTACGCTTTTTCGGGCTTGAGAGACAAATCTACAAAAAAGAACTTGTGGAGTTTTCTTTTCATCGCTTTTCAAACTCTCTAAACATGAAAAGGACCAAGTTATATTTGTCGTTAAACTTGTTAAAACATCAAATAGCGACAAACTTGTTGATCATGACAAGACCGAGTTTTAGCTTCGCTAGACTCGTTAAAACATCACATAGTGATGGATTCACCCAAAGGGTGGAATAATACAACAAGCATATGTTATCCTCCTCAAGGTTGATAAAAAATAAAGAGGTACTGGTCAACAATGACTGGGGAAAAGGGAAAAGGGGGAAAACCACTTTATGGCTGTAGGTTGCTCTTGAACATGACACTTTCACTTCATCTCCGTGACTATTTGGGTTGGGTTATCTACTTGACGATTATCATACCTATGGTCTATCACACCATCCATCACTTTTGTTTTGGGTCAATGCTGCCAATTCATTCTGTGTCACCGATATGTTCAAGAAAAGTCATTCAGTTAAACTTCATCCTTTTCAATACCATAAATTTTCATTTTCTTGACCGCCATTCCTGAACCTTGTGTCATCAATCAAATTCCGTCTCCAAAATCATTACACTTGTTTCATGTCATTGATGTGGGATACATCAAGACCCTCCTGTGACGAGTCCCTTCTTGTCGACATCAACACATTATCCAAGAAGTTGACTTAGAAACCCCCTTCCAGTACCTTGAGGCTTTCATACATCAATGGAAAATTTCTTGCTTTCGGCGATAGTTTGACATCAATGGCCTTCGACTGAAAGACTTTGTATGGTGTTCGACATCAAAACATATATTCACATCATGTAGAATGTACTACAATACCTTGAGGATCATTATCATTATCGGTGATTTCTCTCGCGTCTATTAATGACTTACAACATTGGCTGGTAATCAAACAATGTCTTCCCATGTTTGACTTCAGATCACATATTCACATGGTTAGACTTGTACTTGAGAGAACGATTGAATGAGATAGAAGACCCCAGATCTAGTTTCATCCATCCGGGCTACGATTTCAGGAGTACTAAATCATATGTACAATGGATTTACATTGATGGTCATTCTGATCATGGTTCTATATCTGTAGACGGCTGTCTATGTAAATGTAATGAAAGTTTATATGCTGAGCATGGGTATGCCTTCCCTCAGAAATTCATGAAAAAAAAAATCATGATATATGTATTGTAATTGATGCATGTCAGCTTCCACTTCGAAACCTCCTCATCACATTGTAAAGCATTTCATTCGACATTAACATTTTTTCAACTTCATGCTTTAGGGGGTAGCTGTTACAAATCCATTTGGGCACATCACTCCCATCATCCATATCAGTGTTTTAGGGCTCATCAAACTCTAATTTCAGTTGCTACATGCCCTAAACAAGTCACACTTTTGAATGCCTCCTTCCGAGATAGTTTCATGACTTGAAGACAACCTGAAATGACCTCTAAAGGGACTAGAGCAGGTAGGCCCATGTAAGGGTGTGTTGCAGAGCCGTTGAGTCCATGCGAGGGTTCTCTGCAGAGCACTTAGGCCTTCTTTCACCTGCGCTCGGCGAGATTGAGTGAAATTCACATAGGGTTTGGGGAATATTCTTATCTCTTGGAGTCATCTAGAAGTTTCCATTACTTATCAACTCCTATGAGCTCGAAAATTAATGAGGAATGAGTTAAGATGCATCCTATCCTCTCATCCCTTCCTCCATGGAACTAATTCTAAGTATGGAAGGCCATTCAATACCCCCATTTATGACATGACCTCCTTCATCCTCCTATAAATTGAACACTCATCTAAGTGATCAGGGATTTGACTATGTTGAATTGTAAGGAGATAATGTTGCTATGATAATTGACTTTGAGACAAGTATTTTTATGCTACAAGTTTGTCATGCTTTTGATGTGATGTGGGTGGGATCCAAGTTGGAGGAGTGACTTCGAATCAGACTTGATGGCTGTAATTCCTTCTTCTATTCAATAAAGTATTTTAACCTTTTTCCCATATGTGTATATTGTTATATGATGCTTATATGTGTGAATGTATTTGATTCCATTTACCTGTATTCAATATATCTTTTGCTTTGATCGATTCTTTGTCTTCTATTTATGTTTATAGGTACTTCTCAAGCGTGTTAAGTACGGGAAGGAGCGACGGGATTGATACAAAGGAGACAAGAGGAAAGAAGAACTACAAGTAGGTCTTCTCATTTTCTTTGTCTTATCTATTGCTTATAGGAAAAGGATAAAGTTCTTTAAACTATTGTTCTAGATATGGCTACTTATCTATGGAATTAGTATTTATCCGTAGATACCAAATTCTCCAAAACAATTAGGTAAGGTCTTCATTGCTTTAGTGAATGTAGTATTACCAACATTTCCTTCTCATAAATAGTTTTGTGTAAATAAATTTCCTTTGATTGGATGACTTTCAAAAGTAATGGGTCTTCCTTCTTGCATTAAAACAACACCAATTCCATTTCCTGAGGCATCACATTCCACAATAAAGGTTTTTGTGAAGTTTGGTGTAGCTAATACCAGTGCTTGTTACATTTCCTATTTAAGATGTTTGAAGTCCTTACTTGCTTCTCGAGTCCAAGAAAATGCATATTTCCTCAATAATGTTATTAGAGGTGATGTTATTCTCCTAGAATTCTTAACAAACTTGTGATAATACCCTATCAACCTGAGAAATCCTCGAATATGCTTTATGGTTGTGGGGATTTTCGATTCCTTAATGGCTTTAATCTACCTTAACACCCTCATGAGATACAATATGACCCAATTATTCCACCTCCTATACTACAAAGAAACATTTGGAGGTTTTTTCATATAATTGTTTCTCCTCCAATAGTTTGAGCACCTTGTCAATATGTTGAGAATGATCCTTCCAAGACTTGATGTAGATTAGTATATCATCAAAAAATACTAACACTAACTTTCTAAGGAAGGGTTTGAAAATGGAATTCATCAAACCTTGAAATGTGGAAGGTGCATAAGTAAAGCCAAAAGGCATGAACAAAAAATCATAATGACCCTCATGAGTTCTCAATGTTGTTTTTGAAATGTATTTAGTCTTCATTCTAATTTCATGATATCCTGAATGAAGATCCAACTTGGTGAAGTAAATTTCTCCATGTAATTCATCCAAAAATTCATCAATGACAGTAATGAGAAATTTATCTTTAATAGTGATCTTGTTGAGCTCCCTATAATCTAGGCACATACACCGATCCATCCTTATTGTGCACCAATACTACTGGAGCAGAGAAGGAATTTTGACTAGGTTTAATTATACCATTCTCTAGCATTTCTGCAACCTTACATTCAATTTCTCTCTTTTGGGCATAAGGATATTTGTAAAGTTTGGTGTTTGGAGGAACACTTCCTGGAATCAAATGAATAGCACGATCATGATCAAGAATTGGTGGGAGGCCTTTGGAAGTCTCAAATACCTTGGAATGATTATCCAAGATTTTTTGGAGATCTGGAGAAATATATGATTTTGATGTTTGAGCCTCTAGTGAGCATAATTGTGCAATTACGCTTTGTTTTTATTTCTTCATAATATTTGTCATGCCATTACAGTTGATTATCTTTCCTCGTTTCCCTGTGATACCCCTTAATTCAAATTCCTTTCCTTCCCAAAAAAATTCAAGAAAAGTTCTTGAAAATTAAAAGCTATCATCCCCAAATATTGTAACCATTAGACTAATAGTACAACATCAACACCACACATTCGAATGAAAAACATTAGACTATTCAATACATATTCCCCGACACATGGCTTGATATTATGGTATTTTCCAGAGCAATTTATAGTTCCTCCATTTGCAACCATCACTTGACACTTTGGTGTTGGATATAGAAAGAAATTCAATTCCTTGGTTATCTTATAGTGAATAAAATTACGGGTACTGTTATCACGCCAAGAAACTCACCGAGGTTGTATATCAGTGATGCTCAGGACCATTACAAATTCAAAAAAATGTTGCATAAAATGATGGATGAATGAAAGAAATGTTGCACGTTCAAGCCAAATAACCACTCCCACTATGACTAACCCCAGACATGGGTGAACACCCCCAAACTACAAGGCTTTTAACCACCAACTACTCATAGCTTAAGGAAAACGTGAGGATGGAGAATACTGATCACACCAACAGATGCACATGACCCTGTGATGGTCGGCTGCGACCAGCTAAAAGGTCTGTAAATCTATTATCTAATACACAGACAAGATGACAGCTCTCTAGTATTAAAACAACATAAACTTGTAAGAAAATTCAATGAAACATGCTAAATTCTAACACAGAAGTGGGATTACAACCCCTCTGATGCCAAACGCTCATAGAAACATGAATTAATGCAAAACAGGCACAGCCTGGAACATAGAAGAAGTGAAAAATTAGCAAATGACAACAAAAGAAGCTTGTATTAGTTGGAAATGAAGACCAGACACTGCAGGTCTCACCCGCCTATCAATTAGCATTTACAAGTGAGGCAAAGGGAATCTCTCTTTCGAGAGAGATGTGTTTCATCCGCTATCAGGTTCTTAGAGGATGCACAAGTACAGCAAAAAATTCCACCTTCCTCCTTATCACTAGGAGAAACTGCCCTTTACTAGTCTTATAAGTAAGTCCCACCATGGTGTATTTACAGCCTCCAGAAGTTGAAACTTACAACATACTAACACTCATCTAACACTCATCAATCCTTTACATCATGTTTCTGGCTATATATAGAGTTTATTTTACAAAAATATCTGCTAGGCTATGCATGGAGGTGTCTTAATGGATTACCAACCACATTTACATTTAGATATGGGATTCCTGCTACAATATAAACATTTTAATGAAAAAAATGGCTCTATATATACTTTGGTGTACTCCTTGAACAAGTGGAAGGTTGACTGGATAAACTTCCATAGCTGCCGCATAGTTGAACTGCTCGAGGGTGTCCTTTCTTGTCCTTGACCAAGCCATTCCTTAATTGTGGTAGCTAGATCATAATTCGCTTCCTTGCGCACCCAAAACTGGCCCCAAAACACTAATGAATACCCTGGAAACACTTGGCTGTCGGATGGCAAGAAGAATATCCAAGATCTGCTCTCGAGAGGCGATGAGAAGGAACAATTTGAATATGAGCCATTAGATTAAAGAAATGGACGACGGAGGAGAGATCACGATATCATATCGGTGGAAGACAAAGGCGGTAGGATCTTTAACACATGGGTGCAATTCGCGATCAGATCGCATATTGCATATCACAATCGGTAGAAGACACAGGCCATATCAGAGGCAACAGGTCATGGACGCAATTTGTGATAGTGATTAGATCGCATTGCAACATCGTGTTAGAAGAAGCTAACAGAACAGATTGAGGCATCGGGCATGGATGCGATTTGTGATCTGATCTCATCGCATAGGGAAAATCAAAGGTAGCATAGTAGAAGGGAGTTCAAGGTTTACAAAGGATTTTGAATGAAAATAGGGACAATGGGAGGTTAAGAAGGTGTGAAGAAACTGAAGCAGGAAGAGCAGAATGATTGTTGTGGGCACCTTTCTCACCACAACCAATCATCAGTCCTGAAAATTGACCTTCAACCACTGAAGCTTGTAGTAGAGCTAATAGGTACTACTTGAATCAATCAACACTATTACCTTTTTCTTCTTGATATATCCTTCTACCTTGGGAGTTTGAGGAGTGGTAATTCCTTCAAATGCATTACAAGATATGGTAAGATTCATTTCTTCTCTCTCTGGGGTTGGTTCCTGGTGTATATCCTCCTATTTTGATGTTTCTTGTTCCTTTTCTTCCTCCCCTTCACAATCTATGTAGAATAATTTCTTCTCAGCACACTTATGACCTTTAGTGTATTTGTTATCACAACTAAAAAAATCATTTTACTCTTTTTTTCCTCCAATTTTTGCGGCTTCAACCTTGTAGGCTGCAGAAGACTAGGAGCAACAACACTTCCATCTTTATAATTATGAGTGGTAGACTTCCTTGTTGCCATAATTTTTCTTTCAAATTTTCCTTCCACCTTGAATTCCTTCTCCAGTGAATTAGGTTCCCAAAATTTGAACCTCATGTTGGATGTTACCCATGAAAGTCCCTATGAAAACATCAATCTTATGCTCTTATGGAATATCAGTTACCCTAATATTAAATTTTTGGAAGTCCTCAATGTGCTTCGCCATTGAACCCTTTTGTTTGAGATTTATCAATTGGATAAATAAGGTGTTGCTCTTTGTATCCTCATAATGTGCTATCATTTCCTCCATAAAAATTGACCAAGTGACAAGTGGTTTACGAGAAAAAAATCATCGATACCATAAAAACTTATTAGGTTCTGAATATAAAGATGTAATGTGTACCTTTTTTCTGTGTTACACATCACAGGGATCAAAATATTTCTCCTTTGTAGTATCCATGTTACTGAATCCTTTCCATCAAAATTCCTCATATCTATATTTAGAATGTTGTGGTTCTTAAACCCCACATTGGAGTCTCCAAAATCATAATTCATATTCTTTTTATCCTCATCATGATTTTCATGGATTACCTTATCACCACCGGGAAGTATTTCTTGCAACAACTTTGTCAACCCTTCAAACTTGACATTAATTGCATCCATGTCTACTTTAAAAACCTCCATGTTGCCTTCTATTTTTTCTTCTAAACCATCCATCCATCTTAGGTTCCAATTCATTTTTGGTTACTCTTTGCGAGAGTGAGAATTGTTGCACTTGGTCTTGTAATTTTGATATATCATATTACATTTCTTCCTCTTCTTCATGCATCATAGTAGAGCTTTATGGTTGCTTACTAGGTATATCCATTTTTTCTTGAGGCATTTTTGAATCAAATAATGATATTTATGCTTCATTATGCCCTTTTAATGACTTCAAACTGATTTTTCAAACAAAAGTTATACAAAAATTTAAAAAACTACACACATATTTCTTGTTTTGTAGGAGCTCGATATTGAATTTGTTATATCTATGTAATTTTGGATCTCCAAGGTCTAAAATTACGTCCTATAGTATCCCTATGAGTCTTCTTTCCAATCCCATAATTCAGGATGAGATTGGATTCTTGAACAAAGAGTTATGCCCAATCTGCCACAATGACTTGATTATAGACTCGTTCAGTAGAGAAAACTCGTATGGAGTGCAACGTGTCACCGTTTTGACCTTCAGAACTGAAAATGATAGAAAAAAACTAAATTTCATGTAATTTTAGTTCTGTTTTACAAATTTCAAATCTGATGCTCAGAGAGAAATTTATGACGATTTTATCTAGGTCACTTGTTTGAGATGGACTTCTAGAGCTTGCAACAACCCTAAATTCCTCAAATAATATCTCCAAAAATATAGCGAACCAAGATCTAAAATTCATACATGAAGTTCACCAATATTTCATCTCGACTTGGTCGAAATTTCAGCTTCTGAAGCCTCATAGAAACAAAGTTATAGTGAAAATTCCAATATGTCATGTTTGAAGAAGCGAAACCCTAGAATCCAAAGCTTTGATACCAAATGTTATGCAAACAACTAACAAAGATGAAGAAAAGATATATCAACGACTTAAAAAATATCCATTTCAAGGGGGAAACCTCCTTTACATTACATAAATGAACAATTATTTGATGATCCAAATGACAATACCTCTTTGGTATATATATGAGTCTAAGGGGTCAAAATATAATCAGAGCCTACTTAAAAATAATAATGTAAGAGCACAACAATAAAAATAATGGGCTTTTATGGGGACACAGAAATACCAACATGGGAGATACATGGGCACAAAATAACAATATAGGGCTCCAATAACAATAAAAACAATGGGAATACACTAGTATTATAGGTATCTAACACAAATTCTTCAAATTCCATCTCATTCCATATAGTTGATCAAAGTCCTTAGCGGAGTTCTCCCTTTCCATATCAAGTAAGTTCGGATTTTATTTATATTTTGATTATCTAATTGATTTCTTTTAAACCATGTAAATTTGAATAGAAATGCATGAAAATTATTTGTAGGATCCAGATTCAGAATCAAGTTCAGATGCAGAAAATATTACTCCATATTATTTTTAAAAATGTTGGAAGCTCTTATCAGGAGCATCATAACACAAGTAGTTGGTAGATGAAAATGGAAAGCCTCTTAACCCTTCCAAATGGAATGTGGAATATTATAGCTGCAATCCTAGATGAACGATGATAATAATTTTTTGGTATACTAAAATTTGAACAAACCAATTGCATTGTGATGCTTACTAATGAAGTTGATATTGTACTAATGACACTCAATATTTTTTGAAATTAGGATTCTAGTGATGATGAACGATCCACCTACCATATTTCGGAGCACCCCACTATAACATCGAATTGAGGGAATGTTTCATTAAGAGAAAGACTCCGAGAGGAAGCATAAAAAGAATGGTTGAATCAACCATCTATTGAATTCCCACTACGTCCAGATTCACCAATTAGGAATGTCTAGAGGAATAGTAGTTCTTCATGACAAGTGGGAAATGAAGCCAATCAAATGGAGGTTGGTATGGATGATTACTTATGGGATAAAAATGCCATGGAGGCAATGTTGTTAGATGCATTCCAAAATTATGAGCTGGGGGATGATGCTCATATCACTAATACCTTCTTCAAAAGCATGAAATTTGTTTCAACCACCCCACATTTTGGACTTGGCGGCAAGTCAAATTCTACTCATCTAGGGACAATTATGTTGTTGTAAAATGCGAAATAAATGTTTGGCACGTCGAATCCATGTTCCTCAACAATATTGAGGTAATTGACTTGCATGATCGATCAAGTTCCTTATATTTTGTCACAACCAAATTTAAAAATGGTCGATTTTATGAATGTTAAATATTGACATTGTACAATTATATTCCCCACCAACTATGGGATATTCAAAGATAAGGTTCTTTCGAGTGATAATTTCTTGTGAGGTAGCTGCAAAGAGGCAAAGAACTTGTCGAAAATGTTTTGTTTTGAGTACATATTATATCATGCATATTAGAATTATTGTATTCTATATACAGGAGAATATGAAAACAAAGATATATGTCAAAAATGTGGGCATGGAAGGTACCGTAATTAAAAAAACAGGTAAATCACATGATCCTCCTCATAATATATTGAGGAACATGCCTATAATGCCAAGGATTCAAAGACACTTTTATTGCAAATAATTATCTATGCTTCAGGGATGGTATGTCTCACATAGAATTGATTCATGAGGTATGTGAATACCGACAGATTCAATAGCCATGAAGCATATAGAGGATAAATGGCCTAAAAAATTTAAGGATGAAGTGCCAAGTCTATGACTCAACATATCCATGGATAGCGTCAACCCATATTCCCTCCAAAACACCAACTGCTATGTTTGGCCTATAGTAGTGATCAATAACAATACCCCCCAAGGTTTTCCAAAAATAATGAACATATTATGTAGCCTCTCATAGTCCCTAGTAGAAGAGAAGTGAAGAATATGGATGTGTACTTACAACCATTGATAGATGAATTTAAGGAATTATGGGAAGGGATACATATGTATGATGTATCAATACCCATCACAACAGAGATGAGTTTTATATTGTATGGCATATGTTCTTACACCACACTTGATAATCTAGGTTTAGGAGTTTTCTTTGGTAAATTACATTCTTATTAATTTGTTTAGTAACATATTGTTTCACATATTAATTTAATTCATTGCAATTGTTTCAGATCTTCATGGTCACTAATGTGTCAACCTATATACAATAATTTCATAGGTCTTGTAACAAAAGGGTAGCATGGATGTAAATGTTGTGGACCTTCTCTGAAGGCTAAGTGGTTCGACCACCTACAAAATCCAGTTTATGACTACTAGAGGGTATTCCTCCTAGAAGAACACCCTTACAGAAGAGAAACATCCATTTTAAATGGTAAACCAAATAAAATCCAAAGGCCTGCAATAATTACACCAGCTAAATGGCTTAGAGCATATGAGATAGAGAAGGAGAAGGAGTTTGCAGAAATGTTGAGTTTGCAGAAATGTTAGATTCAAATGGGGAGCCTATGTTCAACAATCTAGATTTCTTCGACACCTATGTTGAGAAATTACCCATTGGGATGAAAAAGAAATTTGTGTTTTATGAGCTCTGATATTGGGAGCAACTTAATATTACCCACTTACTAGATCCCATGCATATATTTAAAAATATTTCGTCTTCTTTATGGATGCACATATCATCGAAATAAAGTGAAACATTGGTTGTTAGAAGAGATATTATTTCTTCAAAATATAAAAGAAACATTGGCCAACACAAGAAACTAGAGGAGAGGTTGGCCCCTCTTGGTCTTTCAAAGAAGGTGATGTCCTTTGGGTTTTTAATAAATATGGTATTTCTTTCTCAAAGGAAGTTATAATGAATGTGAGGGTGCCTTATTTATATGGGTCTTCATTACGACATTGCTTCAATGTGGATGCCCGTTTGTCATGGTTGAAATCACATGACTACTTGAACCTTCTAAGCGTACGTATGTCAAAAACATGATTTTATTATTTTTTGTTTTTATGTAATGGGGTATTTTATAAAAAAAATTGTTGTATAATGTATTATTTATTTTGCAGTGTCATTACCCTCTTCTCGTGTGTGGGTGTGTAAACCATGACTTTTGCTAAGACCTATGACGTGCCATATCTAAATTATATGCATTTGTACGTTGGATCACATCAAAGGAGAATCATATGGCTAGCATTCCATGGTGGCATCAAGATATAGCTGAGATTTTTTGTATGTTTGAAAAGGAATTTCCGAAGAGTTTCATGGACTTGCAGGTTAATCTTCTAATTCACCTAGTAGATGAGGTTGGATTAGTTGGGTTCATTTCTTGTCACTGGATGTTATTCTTAGAGAGGTACATGAAGAAATTGAAAGGTTTTGTTTGACAAAGGGTAAAACCCGAGGGGTCTATGACAGAGGGGTATATATCATATGAGTATTTCTATTATGCTAATGAGTACATCAAGCAGATTGATGTAATTTCCCTAGTTAAAAATCCATGTAATAAAGTTAATAAAGATGAGATAATAACCAAGGTCATGGAACACATATTCCAAGCTGAATGTTGGGAAAAAACATAGTGATGGGGATCACTTGTGATTAATTAATGACTAAGTAAATTGGAAAATGTAATGGCAACGAATTTGAAAAGGTATGCAACATTTATTGGAATTTATTTATCAAAATAATGGAAAAGAGGAGAAAAGGGAGGTGAAAGGTCACAGGTTTCATGTTAGGAAGAAAATGAAGGAAAATAATGAAAAATTGAAGAAAATAGTGGCCTCATTAATAAACAGGCTTCTCGTGATCAATTTGTAGTTTTTTGCTAGTTTAATTTTGGATCCCTCATTTTCTACTCTCTCTCTCATACTCTTGGACACTTAAATGTTTCTTGGAGCAATTTTGGAGGAGTGTGGCATACTTGGGATTTGGATCAAGAAGGCAAAGGAAGAGCAGAAAAGCGTAAGAGGACATCGGGATTAACAACTACAACAAGTTTTTCTTGCAGGTACTGAATTACATGTATGATTTCATTGCTAGTTTGGCATGCATGGCACATGGATGTGGTGTCTTGGTTATAATATTTCATTGGCATGGAGGTTTTCCTAGATTTATAGTGGGTTTTCCTAGCCTTTCTATTTCTTTGATAACCATGGCGTTGTGGGTTTTACCTTTCTTTTTTGTTCGGTTCTCATGTTCCTTTGGCTGTGGGTTGAGTTATTAGTTCCTAGAATCATTGGTTGGACAAATTCTCTAGAAGCCCTATAACATCTTGGATTGAGTTACTAGTCCTGGAAGCCTTGGTTGGAAAAACTCTCTAGAATCCCTTGGTGGGTTGAGTTACTAGTCATGGAATCCCTGGTTGGAGAAACTCTTTGGAATCCCGACAACATCTGTGGGTTGAGTTACTAGTATTGGAAGCTATGGTTGGAACAAATGCTCTGGAACCTTGGACAACTTGGATAGAGACCGATCTATTGATGGTTAGTGGTGTTTGACTGAGAGGTGGAATCACTAGTTAAGGGTTGAGGTGGTTTGGCCTCTTGAAGCCTTGGTTTGGTTTTGTTTGATTTGTTCCATGAGATCCCATATTAATGTTTGGAATATGGCACGGGGGTGATTGGCTGAAAGAAAGATTTGTTTCAGCCCAATCTATGGTCAGGTGGTTCGTGGAAGTCCCACACTTGGTTTCATTTCACATATGTTAATAAGAGCTTGTTTCCTCTTGTATTTGATGGGAAAATGTACTTGTTATTATGTGATTTATATGGTTGTCATATCCTTGCTATTTTCATGGTTTATATGTTGGTTATGAGAATTATTTATAGCAATTTTGATGTATGGCTCTCATCATGTTTTGCCTAGTAAATGAATGAACAATGAATATGTGACCTCATAGTGGGTAATGCAACTATTGTGATAAGGCATCAATTCTTCCTAATGATTCTCAAATAAGAATTAGACCCCATATGCTCATATATGTTTTTATGATCTTCGGAATGCATATTTGTGACATGTTTGATGAAATGACTGTCATGGCTAATAGGGGTCCAGTCAGTTCATTGATTAAATTTTTGCATCCATACTCATGTTTTTATGTTATTTATAATTCTTGAAGGTTTCATGGATTTATGGGAAGTGGCCTTATTCCTAACCCCGAAAAACTGGCACAAAATCTAGGTTTGTTGGCATTGAAGTAGGTGAGAAAGTCCACAGCTGCTGGCTTTCCCTTATGGTGGAAGAGATTAGAGGCCCATAGTCACACGCATGGCTTATTAAGGGAGTGAATAGGGTGTTATATGGTGATATTTTCAGTTTATTGACGGGTTTATCACCTATAAGGGTAGCGTGGCTCCTAGAGGTTTTGTAGCATGTGTGGAAGGTCAGTTTGGTTTAGTTCTATCGGTTCCACTTCCTTAACTATACATAGGGAGTTGAGTCACATCATAGTATCCTATCATCACATGTTTACCCCACTAGACCGAGTAGCTTGGGTAAATGTGGAAGGAGGTGGTTACATAGTGGTATCAAAGCATGGTTCACCCCTTGGATTAGATGAGCGGTGTGTTAGTCATGCATTCACTTCGGTTGCATATATGTGTTCTCTATGCTTATGCTCTATGTACTTGTGTGTATGCATGGTGGTGGTCATGGCTGCAATGGCGTTGCCATGTGGAAGTGGATGGTGTGTTGTTGGATGTAGTCGTCATGAATGTATGTTGGTTATGAATTTCAAAGCTTATATATTGTTATGCATAAATTGATATGGTTGTAGTTGTCATGCATGAGGTAATGGTATGTGGTTGGTATGATCAGGCATTGATACCTAGATAATGGTTGAAAATTATGATTAATGCATATATGATTATGTTTATACATGTATTATGCTAGTCTAGTTGGTCTTGTAGAAAACATATCCTCCCCGAACTATATTGAGGTACGTTGGTTTGCTTATGATTTAGTTTAGCTAACATGATATACCTTGCAGGAAGAGAATATCCAAGATGACTAGAAGAATGGTAGACTACAGTTCATAAGGTTCTCCCTATGGATCAGATGAGAAACATGGTGTTGGGCACTCTTCTAGCATAGAAGACACATTGAGAATTTTGAAGGAAGAAATAAGGAGTTACAAGGCAGATAATGATAGGATCATTAAGGAATAAGAGAAATAAGAAGAAGTTAATGTAGTCATACTTCATAGCTTTTCAGACTTGTAGAGACATGGACCACTTCAGATTAGCTATGTGTAGGAGGATAGGACTAGTGGGGCATTTGATAGTATATCTCATGGTCGGCACAGGTTGAATATATATGACACTGTCATGGATGAAATATTCTTGGATACACCTGATAGGTGAGGCAATGGATATGGGATTTACTCTAGTTCTGGTATAGATAGGTATCACGGTCGATATTTTTTGGATGAGTTCAAGAAAGAAAATCCACCTACATTTGATGGAGAAATGAAGAAGTCACAGGATGTCAAAGCATGGTTGCTTGGTATGAACAAGTTCTTCAGGTTGCATTATTACTCAATGAACATGAAGGACAAAATAGCTACATTTAGTCTTAAAGGAAAAACATACATTTGGTGGGAAGATGTAAAGAATCTTAGAGGCATTCATAAAGAGGAGTTGACCTGGAGTGAGTTTAAGACACTATTCAAGAAGTACCTATCAGAGAGATACTAAGATGAAGCCAAAGGAATTCTATGAGCTAGAGATGGGATCTATGATTAATGAGGAATACACTAGTAGATTCTTGGAGTTATTGAGGTATGTGCCTTACCTCAAGGAGGAGACTGCCAATATTCATAGATTCATTAGTGGGTTTTCATATCATTCAAGGAAAGGATTTAGTTTAATGATCCTATATCAATGGAGGAGGCCATTCAGAATCTAAATCATCATTATGAGAAATCAAAGCACAAATTATAAACTAAGATGGACTGGAAAGATAATGCAAAGAACAAAGGAAAATGGGAAAATAAGTGACCAAGGCCTCAGGACACATGTAACAAAGAGAATGCAACACCACATAAGAAGTTAAATGCATTTGATAGGGGACAAGAATTTTAGTCTCGGGAGCAGAACAAGGGTGTTGGATAGAAGCCTTTACAATATTGGACTTATGGCAAGGATCATCATCCAAGATATTGTCGATAGCATTAGGGTGGTAGACCGAAGATTGACGGTGCATAGGAATCACGTACAATGGAAGATGTTGGACAGTGTCCCTCGGATTTATGCAACACTGAATAGCGAGAAGGAAGATTACTATGCATATATTATTGAGATGGATGGTAATTTTTGTGATCAAGTTGTTTCTATTTTGATTGACCTTGGATCTAATTATATTTATGTTAACCCCGACTTGGTGTATAAGTGTGGTTTCACTAAAGTGCATGTAGAATCTAGGTTAGTGCAGTTGGCTACAGGTACAAAGAAGAGATTTCATCATTGGATGAGAGCTTGCACATTTGAATTGAATGCTATGCCTACCTTAGCACATTTAAATGTATTGTCATTGGATCATATAGTATGCTTTTGGGTATGGAATGGTTGTATCTTCACAGGACTAAGGTGGATTTTTATGACAAAGCTATTGAATGCTTGGATGAAAATGGAGAACAGAGAACCTTACAGGGTAAGAAGAAGGAAACATCAATTAGGATGGTGATATATATGCAGGTAAATCATAGTCACAAGAAGGGGTATGTGTTATTCGCAGTGCATATTTATAGTGATTAAGGTAATTAAGTTGAGGATGCAAATGTCTTGAGTAGGTACCTGGTTTTATATTAGTTTCAGGATATGTTTCTGGCATAGATTTTAAAGTTGTTGCCTTATAGGGAAGTTAAGTTTTCTATTGAGATAGTACCAGGGGCAGCACCAACATCAAAGGCACCTTACAGGATGAGCACACCAGAGATACTAGAGATGAAGTTGCAATTAAAGGAAATACTTGAAAAAGGATACATCAGGCCAAGTGTATCACCTTAGGGTGCACTGCTGTTGTTTGTGAAGAAGAAGGATGGTACTCTTAGGTTATGCATTGATTATAGGAAGTTGAAAAAGGTGGCGATTAAGAACTAGTAAATGTTTCCAAGTATTGATGACTTGTTTGATTAGTTGAAAGGAGCAACAATATTCTCGAAGATTAATATGAGATCCGGATAATTTGGTACGCATCAAGTAAGAGGACATTTACAAGACAACTTTTTGGATGAAGTATGGGCATTATGATTTTATTGTATTTCCATTTGGTTTGACTAATGCTCCAACTACTTTCATGTGCTTGATAAATAGTGTGTTGCATCCTTATTTTGACAAGTTTGTTGTTGTATTATTTGATGACATATTGGTATATCAGGAATTTCTCTTAGATTTCATCAGGAATTTCTCTTAGATTTCATATCCTATCACATCATTATAGAGGAAAAGTAGGAAGTTTGAATGTACAAAAGAATGTGTAGCAAGTTTTGAACAATTGAAGCAGTTGTTGATGAATGCTCCAACGTTAAAGATTTCAGATCCAGATAAAGAGTTTGTAGTGTGCATGGGATTTTGCAAGAGGGGGTTTATTGGAGTCCTTATGCAAGAAGGATAGGTGGTATGCTATGAATCAAGGAAATTGAATGAGCATGAGAAGAATTATCGAACACATGATGTTGAGTTGGCAACGATCATTCATGCATTGAATATGTGGAGGCATTATCTTTTTGGTAGGAGGTTTTTATTTATGAGTGATCATAGTGGGTTGAGGTACGTATTTTACCAATCGAATGATGATGCAACTAATATGATAAGGTATCAAATATTCTTAGTGATTCTCAGATAAGTATGAGACCCCTCTCCATAGATATGTTGTTATCACCTATAGATTGCATATTCCCGACATGTTTGATGAAATTCCTGTCATGTCTAGTAGGGGTACCATCAAGTGTTTGTTCAAATATTTACATTTGTATCAAATACTCAATGTTATTTTTCATTCTTGAAGGTTTCATGGAGTTTTGGGAAGTGGCCTGAGTCATGGCCTTGAAAAGGAGCCATAGAATCCAGGGTTGAAAGCTCAGAACTAGCTGAAAAGAACCCCAGTCGCTTGCATACCCATGTTGTGAGAGTGATTGGAGGGCCCCAGTTGGACGCATGCCCATTTCATGGGAGAGACTGAGGCTCTAGAGCAGTGAAGTGTCAAGTTGTCATAGGGGTTAAGCACTTAGAAGGGTTGGTTGTCTCCTATAGCTTTCGTGACATGTGCAAAAGGTCAGATTGATTGTGTTTGGTTGGTTCCACTTCCTTAACTATACATGGGGAGTTGAATCAGATTGTAGTAGCTGCTCGTCACATGTTTACCCCAATAGACTGGTTAACATGAATAAATGTGGGAGGAGAGTGTTACAGAATCAAAGTCCTTTTTGTATGGAGTTCATTAACATAACACTCATTCACTATCAATCCAAAGCCCCATGGCAAACAAAGGAACACATTTTTTTTTAAGAAATGGTTAAGGGTTTTGCAATAATAATACTATATTATGAGCTAGAAGCCTTATAATATCTTTTTGTTATGCGATAATGTAAATATTCACCAGACCATACAAAATTAGTGCCATCTCTAGGATTTCATTTCTTCCCTATTCTAAATATCTACTTTCTTTATGAATATACAAAAGATCCCAAGAATGAGAAGGTATTTACGTTACAACATATATCAACAAAATATTTTAACTAAAACCAATAAACTCGTCCTTAGCTTCCCCAATCAACAACGTCCAAAACTAGGCTTGTCATTCCTCTGTGAGTGAAGAGGCTTCTTATCAGGAACTACACTAGGAGCAACACCTCCAATAGAAAGTTGAGCACCGCCAACCATACAATTCCCTAGAGTTGTAACTCGAGTGCTGAGTGCAATAACTTCCTCATGGAATTCATTCAAAGAAATTTCCAGAATACTCAAAAGTTAGAGGAACTTAGCTTCTAATAATAATTGTTAAGACTAGCATTGTCTCTCATCCATGTCATCCTGTTGTTTCGTAGGAACTTTGGCAACACCTCAACCAAATCAAAAAATTTAAGAAACAAAGAACCAACATCAAGGCTTTCTCGAAGACAATGAGGTTGTTCCATTTAAGGAAAGGACCACTGAACCCAACTTGCAAAAGAACTAACAAGCTTAACCCACACCCCAAGACTAGCAAGGTAAGGCTTCCAAAGAATTTTCTGGAGTTCCACATAATCTATTATATAATTGACACTGAAACACTACCATAAGCCATATTGAGGAAAATTTTCATATCCAACCCAAAATACTTTGGAGGATGATGAATAGATTGATGATTGAAAGTGCAGGGTGATGAAATTAACTCCAACCCACTTCTCAGAGAAAGAAACTCCATATCCATATTGAATTCCAGTCGCTCCCACCAAATAAGAATTAAATTCTTATGCCTCATTTTGCAGATGAGAAGAAATATTTCGAGACACATAATAAGGTGGAGGGGACACCTAGAGGAAAATTTTAAAGACCGACGTCAGAAATTTATAAATATCTAGATCCCAATACCACTTATGCTTTTATCAAGAGCCATAGACCATTTAGAGTAGGAGGAAAATGTCTCATCTTCGCTTTCAACAAATTTCCATATGTGTCAAAATTTGAATGAAAGTGAATACGCCTTGGGAGTCTCATCATGACTATGGTATATAGATGATTTTAAATTTTCGTTGATCCAAATATAATATTCCTTGGCCCAAACAGAGCCTTTTTTTTCCAAAATGTCTGCCACTGAATTCAAATGTCAGCAAACATGGAAAAAATTCCATATTCTTGAATTGAGAGGCAAGTAAGAGAATCCTTTGGAGAATAAGAGGAAAAACAAAGCTCGACTCCATCATAGCCTAGACCACCTAAAGAATTATAACCATTGAATCAATAAAGACTAGAATAATGTTAAAATTTATTTCCAAAGAAGTTTCTAGACCCTTCCATAGAGCAAGAAACTCCATTTCATGGGAGTGACAGAGGCTCTAGAGCAGTGAAGTGTCAAGTTGTCTCAGGGGTTAATCACTTAGAAGGGTTTGGTTGTATCTTGTATCTTTTGCGACATGTGAAAAAGGTCAGATTGATTGTGTTGGGTTGGTTCCATTTCCTTAACTTTACAAGGGGAGTTGAATCAGATTGTAGTAGCCGCTCATCACATGTTTACCCCAATAGACTGGTTAACTTGAGTAAATGTGGGAGGAGGTTGTTATAGAATGAGAGAAATTTTTGTATGGAGTTCCTTAACATAACACCCATTCGCTATCAATCCAAAGCCTCATGGTAAACAAAGGAACATGATTTCTTTTTTTTTTAAGAAACAGTTAAGGGCTGTGCATTAATAATACTAGAATATGAGCTAGAAGCCTTATAATATCTTTTTTTCTCTGCAATGTAAATATTCACCAAACCATACAAAATTAGTGTCATCTCTAGGATTTCATTTCTTCCCTATTCTAACTATATATA
>APFE030660388.1:249997-304021 GCA_000404065.3 Pinus taeda | reverse complement strand
GCAAGGATACCTTGGCAGGGGCAACAAAACCAAGGGTTTAACAACTCTATGAACTTTCAAACCCCACCAAATTGGAATCCTTGGCAACAACCTTGGTCCCAACCTCAAAATCCTTTTCAATCATGGGTACAAGGCATGCAAAATCCTTATGGGAGATTTGCTCAATTTTATCAATATCCTCCATCTTTTCGAAACCAACAAGCTCCACAACTTCTAAATCAAAATCCACAACTATCATTGCCATTTCCACAACAACAACAACCTTCTCAACAGAATCCAAATTCTCAGCTCTTGCTTTCATTCCAACAGAAGCCAAATCAACTTCCTTTGTAGCCATTGCCAAACCCCAATAATAAAAACCCTCAAAATGCTTACATGGTAGAAGGTCAACAATTTCCTACCTATATGATTGTTCCTCTCAATGATGTACAACTCAAATCTGGTAGAGTTTTAGATAAACCTTCTATAGATGCCCAAAAGCAAAGCATTTCTGAGGAAGATTCTCTTGAAGCCAATAAAGGTTCTGAAGCATCTCTTTAAAACCCAAGCACTCAAAAACAAAAAGAAAAAGAGTTAACCCCCACAACTCCTATAGTTGAGCAACTTGCATCTTCATCCACACCTCCTTTTCCTGAAAGATTAAAAATTGACAAAGGGGTGGAAAAACAAATCTTGTTGCCGGACTATGATTTTCTAGATGAATTGAAGAATGTCTGTATCAAGATTCCCTTATTACAAGCCATTAAAGAGATTCTTATTCTAGCAAAAACAATAAAGGAGTTGAGTCTTAAAAGACCAGGAAGCAAACCTAGAGATACAAGAAGAATCCACCTGGTAGGAAAAATTGCAGATATCATGATGGGAAAAATTACTATGCAAAAGTATGTAGATCCTGGTAGTCCAATTGTCAAAACACATATCAATGGGGTAGAAATTCCAAATAATTTGATTGATTTAGGGGCTGCTATCAACATCATGAGTAGACAGACAATGGAACAGCTAAAACTTCCTAATCTTCTTTTTACACCTACTTTATTGCAACTTGCAGATCGATCAATTATTAAACCATATGGTGTATTAGAAGACATTTCAGTCTCCTTAGACTCTTGGGAATATCCAATATATTTCATGATTTTAACTCCCAAGATTAATTTAGGAGGACATCCTCTCATCTTAGGAAGACCTTGGCTAGCCACATCTGATGCTTTTATCATTTGTAGGTCTGGGGATATGTATATTTCTGATGGTAATTCGACAAAGAAGTTCAATCTGTATCCTCCAACAAAAGCAATTACAGAAATAGGAGATAATGAATGGATTGATGATGAAGATACTATACAGCCTGTAATTTACTATTTCTGAGATCAGTGAAGATAGTCAAATTCTGAATACATTAGAAAACTTTCAAACATATTCAGAGTATGACCACACACAATTTCAGTTAGATTCTGACATTGAGTATCTATCATCTAGAGAAATGTCTCTTTTCTCTATGGAAGAGTTTGGAGGTTCTGCCATTGAGATCTTTCCAGGAAAAACATTGAGTATCAACAAAAAATTGGAAAAATCACAAGAGGAAGAGCTGACCAAAATCTTGCAAAAGCATTCTACTGCATTTGCATGGGAGTATACCGATATGAAAGGTATTGATCCTAAGACTTGCATTCATGACATCTACATTGAGGAAAACAGTAGACCAATTAGACAACCTCAAAGAAGGATGAATCCAAACCTTAGGGAGATAGTGAAAGAAGAGCTTCAGAAGTTACTTAATGTGAACTTCATTTATCCAATTTCAGATAGCCGATGGGTTTCTCCTTTGGTTATAGTACCTAAAAAGAATGGTAAATGGAGAGTTTGAATTGATTACAGGGAATTGAACAAAGCAACTTTGAAGGATCACTTTCCTTTACCCTTTATTGATCAAGTATTAGATACTTTAGCACACAAAAAGTATTTCTCATTTTTGGATGGTTTTAGTGGTTACAATAAGATTCAGGTAGCACCTAAAGATCAAGACAAGACCACATTTACCTGTCCATGGGGAACTTTTTCCTACCAAGTACTTCCTTTTGGATTATGTAATGCACCCGCAACATTACAAAGGGCAGTACTAGGAATCGTTTCTGATCTAATTCATGATTGTGTAGAGGTTTACATGGATGATTTTACAGTTTATGGTGATTCATTTCAAGAGGCATTAGAGAATTTAGAAAAGGTCCTTATAAGGTGTAAGGAGACAAACCTTTCATTAAATCATGAGAAATGCTTTATGATATTTACTGAAGGGATTGTTTTAGGACATCATATTTTAGGGGATGGGATTAAGGTTGATAGATCAAAAGTTGAAGTCATCTCCAAGTTTCCTATTCCAAATTGTGAAAAAGATGTTAGAAGTTTTCTTGGGTTTACTCGGTATTATAGAAGATTTATTGAAAACTTCACCAAAATAACATCTCCTCTCTTTAAATTACTTACAAAAGACTATGAATTCAAATGGGATCCTAATTGTCAATTTGCATTTGAAGCTTTGAAAACAAGAATATCTGAAGCACCCATTTTGAGAGGGACAAATTGGAAACTTCCTTTCCATATTTCTACAGATGCTTCAGATACAACTCTTGGAGTTGTGTTGGGTCAAAAGGATTTAGTTCCTTATGCTATTTACTACACCAGTAAAAATTTGACTCCCACCGAGTTAAATTATACTGTGACTGAGAAAGAGTTCTTAGTTGTTGTTCATGCAATCAACAAGTTTAGACATTATATAACAAGCTACGAAACTTTTGTCCATACTGATCATTCTGTCATTAGATATCTCATGAAAAAACTTGTTACCAATGGCAGAGTTACAAGATGACTTTTACCTTTACAAGAATTCAATATTACTGTGTTGGATAGACCATGGAAACAAAATAAAGTAGCTGATTTCTTGTCAAAATCCAAAATACTAACGAAGATTCTCCTGTAGAGGATAAGTTTCCAGATGAATATTTGTTTGCAGTAACTACTAAGGCTCCTTGGTATGCAGATATTGCTAACTATTTGGTTACAGGGAAGATACCTCCACACTTATTTCCTAATGAAAAAAGGAAAATTATTCAGGAGAGTTCAAGCTGTTCATGGATTTCTAATGAATTGTTTAAAACAGGGCTAGATTGTGTGATCTTGAGATGTGTTCGGGAAGATGAAATGCCTGACATCCTCAAGGCATGTCATGATGAACCTTGCGATGGACACTTTGCTGACAAGAGGATGGCCTATAAAATCATTTCTTTAGGATATTATTGGCCTTCTCTCTTCAAAGATGCAAAACAATATGTCAGAAGGTGTGAAAGCTGCCAGAGAGTTGGGAGACCGACTCTTTCAAATGAAATGCCATTACAACCACAGGTACTCATCGAACCCTTTGAAAAATGGGCTTTAGATTTCATTGGACCAATTAATCCACCATCTCGAAAAAAGAAATATATATTGGTTTGCATTGATTATGTCACTAAATGGGTAGAAGCCAAGGCATTGCCTTCTGCCACTGAAAATTTAGTTGTTCAATTTCTTTTTTAGGATACTTTTACTCATTTTGGTGTCCCGAGAGAAATTGTGACAGATCAGGGAAGTTAATTTACATCTAACTTGATGGAGAAGCTGATGGAAGAATATAAAATCAAGCATAGAAAATCTACTCCTTACCATCCTCAAGCAAATGGTCAAGTGGAATCTACAAATAAAGTTCTTGAGAACATCATCACCAAGAATGTTCATCTCCATAGAAGAGATTGGGCAGAAAGGCTTCCTGAAGCCTTATGGGCCTACAGAACTACATGGAGGAACACAACAGGACATTCTCCCTATGAACTTGTTTATGGGAAAGAAGTCCTGCTCCCCATTGAGTTTCAAGTCAAGACCTTCAAGATGGCAGTCCAGTTGGGGATGAATCTATTAGAAGCCCAAAAGCACAGAATGGAACAGTTGAATGAGCTAGATGAGATCAGACAAGATGCAATCCTAAGAACTGAACTAGTTCAACATCAAAGAGCTAAGTGGCATGACAGATATATTTAAGAGAGAAAGTTTCAAGAAGGAGATTGGGCCTTACTGTTTGATTCCAAGTTTAAAGACTTCAAAGGAAAGTTTCAGACTCATTGGCTTGGGCCATATGAGATTGATAAAGCCTTTGACAATGGAGCGGTAAGAATCAAGATCATTGATGAATCTCAGACTCCTCTTATTGTGAATGGCCACCGATTGAAAGTTTATCATAAGCCACTTTCCAGAGAAGAGTTTGTCAAAATCTTCCTAGAGAATTCTGCAATAAGGCTGGTGGAGAAGAATCCTTCTCCCCCATCAACCTGATCTTGGTTTCTTGTGGTTTTTGAAAAAAAAATTAAATAAAAAAAAAAAAATGTATAAGCTTGAAAACCAATCATGGATTGGTAGTCTTATACATAAAATATGGAGTGAAAATCAGGGGCACCTGACACTCCATATTTTCCAAAAAAATTCTCCTCTCATGTTCTTTCCATCTTCATTCCATCTCATCCACTCATTCCATTTCATTCGACTTCCATTCTATTTTCATCATCATTCTCACTCCATTCTCCATTTTCATTCCATTCCATTCCATCAATAAAGTCCCCTCTCAGGACTATTTTTCATTCAGCTATTTTCCTCTAAACTATCTTTGTGTAGATCAGGGAGTGTTATTTCAGTTTCCGTAGCTGGCCACCGTTTCCGCAGCTGGAACTTGTTTCCGTAGCCAGAAACGATTTCTGCAGCCAGCATCACTCTGTTTCAAAATAAAATCAACTGTTAGTGACAAAAGAATGCAATGCAGGTGTACGTGAGCTAAGGACATGGGGCATCATCAAAATATCAAAAAGGAGCAACTGGTTACAAATTTTAAGCAAAGAATGACAAGTGTCCAAAGGTATGATCAAAACTCTCTATCAAACAACACTTCAAGTCATCATTATGTATAGTATTAAACCCATGATCGGTTCTTCTATGTGCATGATTTAATTAACCACCCACTACCAATTCCTATTCCTAATACCATCCCATACACCTCGCATTCACTCTCCCTAACGGTCTTATGATTACCCGAGTTCAAACTCAAAAATGACTATACTTCTATTTATGACTCGTACTCCTAAGACGTGACCTATTGTATTACGGCTCTTAAAAGCCATAATTCCCGCAGCCGTCTACTTGAGACATGTAAACCTCATATACAGTCACCTAAAACTTGGGAAAATCAAGCTATTACTCCACTCATATCATAATAATCCCCACATATACTCATGTTCATTCCATAAGTTCGATCACGGTCACCCCTGCTCACTTGTTATTCTTCCTGTGATCCGAGCATTCCCTCTGTTTCCAACTGTAGTCAATATGTTTTTCTTGATGCTGTGACTACAGCCACTACAGCCGTTCTAAACCCTGATTACAGCTACTATAGTCTCTCCTAAAAACTCTATGATAGAGCCATTCTTCCTTAACCCTCATACGTAGATAAAAACCCTCAGTGAATTTAAGGTTGAGAATGGGAAAACTGCTGAGAGCCGAGCCGGAAGGATCAAAGTACTTGGAAGGTTATCCCCAAGTCAAGGAGCTATTAAAGAAAGCCAAATGGCTTAGGTTTATTCAAAAATTCAAAGGGTATGATAAGGAAGTGACTAAAACCTTTGCAAGGTCCTTTAATAGATAGACAATAGAGGTGGGAGACTTAAAGTTTGCGGTGACCGAGGCCACAATAGCAGCAGCTACAGGTCTGCCTCAAGACGGAGAAAGATGGTTCAAAAATAGGAGCGTAGATGACCAAATATGGAGAACGATGCTGCGCAATCAAGGTATGGATACCACAGTTTTCACCCGAGGTATCCCTATGCATGTGTTGAAATAAGAATGGTCTGGTTTATTGTTGGTTATACAGAAATTTATTACATGTGAGGGCCATTTTGGCTCTATGTACATGTACCATGTGAGGTTAATGATGAATTTTATATATGGACATGTTCTTAATTTACCACATTTTCTGCTAGCAAGTTTAAAGAAAATGAGTGTTACGGTTCAAAAGCATGTAGGAAACATTGAGCCACATCTCTATCATCACGGGCTCATAAGAATTCTGATTGAGGAGCCAGTTAAAGAAATCTAAGGATACTTGGGATCAATTTCTAACAAGGAACTACTTCCAAGAGCCAGCTGAAGCCTCTGGAAGTTAGTCCATCAAAAATCCCAAGGAAAAGTAGGAGGAGGATAAAAATGCTAACAGCCCAAGACTCCCCTCTTAAAGAAATTGAAGAGACTGCCCAAAAAGAGGAAGAAGACCAGCCCAAGAATAAGAAACAAAAGAAAGAGAAGGGCAAAGTAATCACTCAAGAAATCTCTCCATCACCTGAAAAATCCTTGGAAGAGGACTACCAGCCTCTGTCAGAAAGGCTAGTGGATCTCAAAGCTGTTGCATTGGCTAAGAAACAACAGAAAGGGAAACAAAGCACAGAGAAGACAGTTGTGAGTTCATCCTTGAGAAGAAGCTCTCAGTTAAAAGGAAAATGGAAGAAAACAAAGGGAGATCAGTCCCACATTATTGAATTAAGTGAAGAAATACTTGAGAAATCACCAGAACAACCAAGCCTTAACACAAGCCCTCCACGAAAGGAAAGTCCTTTTCGGCAAGGAGCAGGCAGTCCTCCTCCACAAGATTTTGAGTTCAAACAAAGAAAATCACCTGATGTGGATCCTAACTAGCAAGAGGTATACAATTACCTGGAATCTCTAGAGCAATCAGCTGCAGGACCTAGCACTTCTTTGCCCCTTGATGCACAAGTTCAGTCTCTAAAACAAGAAGTGTATGAACTGGAAGTCCTAAATAGACACATAATACAAGAAAATGAAACACTCAAAGAGTAGGGTAAAGTGGAAAAAATGGTCCAGATAATACCATGCTCCATTTAGGACTGTGGTAGAAGAAGAATAGAAGACTGAAAAAGAGATGCAAAAAGCTAAGCAGGGCTCTAATTAATCTCAAGTTTAAATGTCTGGTTAGAAAACCAAGGATGATGATGTCGATGGAATCAAGGAAAAAGAAAAGAGGACTAGATGTCCTTGCAGAGGCCTCGGAGCATGTAGATTAAAAGGGAAATCACTCAGTTTTGGTTGCATGAGGACATGCAACACCTTCACAGTGGGGGTATGTTGAGCCTCAACCTTGCACCTTCCTACACACCCTCTTAACCCTCATAATCCACTCACTTCACTCATCTAGTGATTGAATCATTGCATTATAGTTTAAAAAGGACTGTTTATATGGTTTTCTAACTATACTGATGTCTGTTGTTTTGTTTAGTCTTTTGTTCATGCAGCTGCAGAAACTTGTCAATTTCCACAGCGAGCACAGGTTTCCGAAGCCAGCACAGGATTCCGCAGCCATTTTGTTAAAGGCTGTGCTCCAGGTGTCTTCTGAAGGAACGGGCTATATGGGCAAGCTCCAGATGGCATGTACATGGATCGTGTACCTTCGAACCGGCCAAATCACCCATTAGAGGCCGCGGTCAACCAAAGTCAAAGATGTGGCCAACCAAAGAGTCCAGTGGTGGCACGTTACTGTTAAAGGCACTTGAATGATACGTGGCCTAGTTCCCAGCTCACGGAGGCTCCAACGCACGTAACGATCATTCTTGAACAACGAATCTAACAGCCAACCACTCCAGGATTTAAGAAGCATAACGACAGTTACACTAGATCTCGGCTCATGAGATCTACGTGTCTATGGTGTCTATGGCACGCAGTTAATAACTTAAGTAGTTGATTAGTTAACTGTAGAATTTTTACATTATAAATAACGCGTTTTCAAACGCTGTAAAGAGACTTTGGATGCATAGAATTTCTGAACTGTTATGTAATTTCCGCACACTTTTGGTTATATCACCGCACTATTTTATATGTTGCTGATTTGAATACATGAGTAGACCTTTCTGAAAATAGTCTTGTGATCATTTGATTGGCTGAAGTGGTAGAGGGCCCCTGCACGTTGAAGCCCTGTAAAGTATTTGTTTAGTTTCATTATGCTTTTGTTTTGTCATTAGTTTGTACATAATATGTTGCTTTATGTTTCTGCTATTCATATCTTTGTCTTTGTAAATTGATCAGTGCTTTTTGCAGGTTCTTTTAGGCAACCCGGGCAATCTTTCATTTTCGTTAATAACTTTTGGCATATGTGATCATCTTGTCCTTCCTACTAACCTTTATTTTCAGCAATTTACATTCAGCATTGTCCTTTTCATGTTGTTATTTGTTTATTTCTTTTTATGCTAAATTAGATGTCATACTGCTTAACAATTTATAATTTCTTTCTGTGGTCAAAGGACTATATCAGCAGGAGATTAGAAGATCACTAACTGTAGTGTGATTTAAGTGTCATATTACTTACTCATAGTTGTTTTCCATAAAGTAGATTGAGTTGAATGGTAAAGAACTAAAAGAGTCTAATTAGTGTGATTAATTTCTTTTTACATTTAGTTATCATATTGCTTGTTATGTTCATGATTACTCCCCCAAGGTAGATTGAGCTGAGGGGTAAAGTATTTGAAGAATTCAAGTAGTGTGATTAGTTTCCTTATGCAATTTACTTTTTTTGAACAATTAAATATCATATTGCTTGTTATGCTCATGGTTACTTCCCCAAGGTAGATTGAGCCAAGGGGCAAAGGATCTAAAAAGCTCAAGTAGTGTGAGTTAGCTGCTTTACTTTAAGTTTGAGTTGTTTTTCAAGTTTTTTCTTTCTTTTCATTTCCAGCAGCAAGGATACTAGGCCATTGCCATTAGTTCGCTTTTTGATACATTTTGTTTTCTCTTAAGAATTGGTTTCATTTTAGTTATTGTAAAGCTTTCTTTTGAGCATTTTTCAAGTATAGAAATCATCACCATTTACACTCCACACACTTCACAATTCACTTTCATCACCACACATTAAGAAAAGAGTAAAATCTGAAAACAAACTAAAAAGCTTAAAATGACAAAAACCTAAGAAAATGGTTATCTAAGTACATATAGTACACCTCACTTCGTCAGTTTACGAACCCCGGGTTGACAATATAAATAGCAATTTAGATCACACTAAATTGACCAAACACACTGCCCAAGTTCAACATTAGCCAGCCAAGAAAATCTCACCTGAAGCAATAATGGGGGATGCAGGAACCAAGTTTCCACACCTTGAGATGGTTGTGATGTTAGTTTTATACATTAAACCCTTCCTTCACGTAGATCGATAAGCCTTAGGGATTTTCGATGTATTTTCTCTTTCGTCTCTTAGAACCTTTGCGAAGGTATATCATCATCCGTCACGCAACCCTAACCAGTGGCTTAGGTACTTACGACCTTTGTTACTACGTTATTGTATGATTTCCTTAATTATCTTAAGTGTTCGCCAATTTTACCATGTAATTAGGACTATCTTCATGTAAACATATATCCTTATTTGTGTTCATATAATAGATAGAAACATATACATTCATGCATCAAATTAGCATTATAATGTAAACCCAGAACTTAGCATAACATAATCACATGCAATCCACAGAGGAAAAATACACAATGATTTCATAATACTTCTCTTTATTGATGATTCTTATTTCCAATACAGACTCTACCTGCCCTACGCACATAGCTATAGGGGTCCACGCACTTAGCTACGGACTTCTACCGTAGGCCTCTGCACACTCAGTTGTAGATCCTCTTCCTATGCTAAGACCCTTGCTCTTAGATCTTCACAAACTCATCATAAACTTCTATTTTTCTTACTTCACCCCCTTAGACTCCTCTAAGACCTCTTTTTTATACAATCCCATGGTCTGCGGACCAAGGGAAAATCTCTTAAATGAACACAACCTATCTAGACTAAGGGAGGAAAACGCTTTTTGACTCTTGATATCTTCACGCTCTACGACCACAAAATGTGGAGAGTTTACATTTCTTTATACAAACTTTGGGCCTTCTACCCCAAAACTTGGGATTTTAACCCCAAAATTGACCCCCAAGGGACTTGTTCCCAACAGGCCCCCAACACAAACATGGTGACTCACCCTCGAGTCACTCAACTAGTGTGGAGATCTTGTTGTGAAGATCTCCTAGCTCAACTTGGACTACTACAACTTCGATAGTACACTGCGTTGCTACCTGCTTCATCTCCTCGACCAGTTGCTCCATTGCTGGCCCTGCGCCATCTCACTGAATCTTCTCCTGAGTCTTCTGTAGACTAGCCACCTTCAATTATAGCCATGATCAAATAGGCCTCATCCAACCAAGGTTGTAATCGAGCCTTCAACACTATTTCCTTGTTCTGAGCTACATCTACCTACTCTTTCAAAGCCTTGGCCTCCTGTAGCTTTTCCAGCCTCTGCATGATGGCGACAATGTGCATGATTGCTTCAACTTCATCGTAGTGCTGTTGTAGCTCCCGCGTTTCTGTTTCTAGCCTCTGCATAGTAGGGTCTTCCTACATGCTGGTGACCACCTCTAGTGGCTCGAAAAGTGTCGCGAAATCATTTAATGCATTGTCTACTGCTTCTATGGCATCCTTCACAATTGACTCACATTGTTCTCTGATTTCTGGTGGAGTCGAAGGTTGGGCATTCAACTGAAACTCTGTGATTTTGAGGTTCAGTTCCAATTGGACAATTTCCAATTCTGTATGTGCATCACATACTCTAGCAATGAGCTTTTGAACCTTAACATATACTAGCTCAGACACGGGAATGTCTAGCTCCGGGACAGATCTACATGCCTCAGCCATGGTGTTAGCCATGTGCTGACTCTTGTCTGTAAGGTGTTTGATGAGGTTAGTGGTGGAGTCTCGTTGTGCAACCATCTAGGCCTTGTTGATCTTCTGCTCACTAATGACCTGTAATGCGCACTTTTTGCAGGCCTGCAATGCCACGATCACACCATCCTGTAAAAGGTGAAGTGCCTCAATGGGAAGCATGGCCAAGTTAAGTCCAACTCCGTTGAGGGTGCTAACAGTGGGCTTGTCAAATTCTATCTCTATAGTCAGTGCTCCATCCGGCAGCACTATTACTCAGGGATATCATGTGCACAGCATCCCTGTGGCTTGAAAGGTGCCAGGCGCCAAACTAGTTAACACCGCACCAGTTTGTACTTGTGATGCATGGATCTATAGCTCACATAGACCTGTATAGATAGCACCCAAATCCTATTTATTCTATTGTTTGAACTGCTGCAGCAGTTTCATAGTGGCATCCCTCATCGTATCACCGATGTCATTCAAGTCCCCCTTTGTTAGGGTGATTGGGTCGAGATATGTCTTACTAGCCCTTTTTTTTCTTCTGCACCCCTACATTATATGGAACTCTAGTGCACTTGGTGTGGAACGGAGTCGTCTCTAGGTCCGTTCCTCCATGCTCTATCTGTTCATCCTTTCCTTTTGGCTCTAGAGAAGGTGACTTCTGAATCTGGTCAGAGCCACGCTCCTCTTCCTCTGCTTGCCCACCTGTCTACTGTGTGACAGTGCACCCTGCCTTGGCCTTATCCTCAGTCTCCTTTCTTTTCTTTGTAGCCAATTGTTCCATCTTCAACTTGGCTTCTTCCTTTTTCGCTATGTAGTGGACTTGATGGATCCTGTTATCAAGTCCATGGCAGTGCACTAGTTTGTCAGCCAGTGGTTGAGGACTACTGCAATTGCGTCACCTATGGCCATGTATGGCATGTCATGCCGCTTTTGTTTAGGGTCCTTTCATGCACATATTGAGACATGTTGGAAGTCGGCCTTGAATTCCATGTACTCCTGCATCTTATCAAAATTTGTTGGTGACAACCATGGCTTGCAATTCATAGCCATATGGATGCTCATCTCCATTAAGATCCAGAAGATCTCACTATCCTTAATCCATTGAGGATTCTTTGTAGCCCACAACAAAGCAAACTTTGCTGTTTCCGGTAGGTCTGGCATGACTGGAGGAAACTGGCTATCCTCGGGTATCTCCCACACAACCAACACTATGGACAGTAGTAGCCATGCATAGTGGAATACCTTACTATGATCATGTACCTCACGACAGTTCATGAGGAACTCACCACAGAGGTAGCGCGCCCATTTAAACTGTATTCCCTCCATGCACTGGGCTGCCAACGCTATCACTGGTGCTGACACTTCATCTGAGTGACACTTCCTCATGACCTTTCATTCCAAAATTTGTGTTGCCACTTTGACGGCAGGGTCACAAGTACTTGTTATGGCATAGCCACATGACTAATTTACTAGCTTGAATTTTTCCTTCATGACCTCAACAACGGCATGCTCGTTGGCCTTTCTACCAAACACCATGGTCAGATTTTCTCCTAAGTGCGGCATCCACGTGACACTATGGATCATCATGTCAGTGATGGGTATCAACTCTTCCAGCCACAAACACCCATCGTACATCAAGCACAACCACTGCTTGATCATGATCATCGTGATGGGTATGTAGTTGTAATACGACACCCATAACAGGTTTAGAAGACCTACCTTTTCCATGCCTTTCAGCCACTTCCTCGGCTCCAAAATGGTCACTCTAGTGTTTTTGTGAAAGACACGGTGCATAAGTTGGTTTTTCGCTAAATGAGGGAAATTCTTTGTGTCAACTAAATCCCAGTCTTCTAATTTTAAAAGGGGGACACGCCCTAAGTGCGGTCCTTCAAAGACAATTTTCTTTGGCAGTAGGGGTGTGTCCAAGGTGACCTTACTCTCATCAATATCCTTTCGCACCTTCATTTTACCCCTGTGTGGAGGAATGTACTCAAGTAGCTTAGAAATGGGGTTAGACCCCTCAACCTCAACATCCTCGGTTTCCATCAAAATATCCTCATCATCCATGGGGATTCTTTGACCTCTTCTATTGGCTCTAAGTCAATCACCTTTCCCTTTTCCTGTGACCTTGCTTATCCTTCTGTGGGTGCTTTCTAGGTGATGCGCACAATGGCTATAGTATCATGGCTTTCTTTCCTTTCTTATTCTTCAGACCCTCCTTGGCCGGGGTAGGCCTCGAACTGGATGACCGTGGTGACTTAGGTACTTCAGTTGGTACTTCTGCAGTTAAAACCTTTGGGGAAGCTCCCTCAGCTGCCATAGCTATCCCTGGAATAGCTCCTTCAGCCACCCCCCCAACATTTACAGTCTCATCTAGCATCGACATGATGCTATGAAACAAATCCCATGTCTCCTTTGGCAATGTCTCAAACACTGAAATTGCTATCAAAACTTCAAAGTTTTTATGGTTCATGTGCACCTAAGATCTCAACACCTCAATGCTTAAAATGCCAAGTGTTTTCCACTGGGCAACCCTTCGTAATTTATAGGCATTTTCAAATTCAAATACGACTGTTCCCCCCACAATTGGTTCATTAATGCTAGATTGGTGGCAAATTTTCAAAGATCTGGTTGATAAATTCTGACTCAAATGCCACCCTCCCCATTCCAATTGGCCATTTTTTCATGGTCAAATCATGAACACTAAATTTAATGGTCACCTTTTGGCTATCCTGCGTGGTTTTTCCTATGGTAGTGTAGCTCTATACGTGATTTTGCTAGCTCTGTGAGATTTCCTCATTTTGTGCAGTTCCCCGATCACACAGATCTCTGACCCGGGCAGTGTAGTTTATAATCCCGTCCTTCCTTTCAGCTGCTTAGAGTGCTAATATTGTGTTGTCCTCATATAGTCACCTAGCTAGATCACAGGTGTATGGCTTCAATTCGCTACCATTCACCTTCCCTGGGAAGGGTTCTCCATTCAATTTGACCAGTCGAGATGCTCCACCATTGGTAATCTCCTTGATGACATCCAACCCTAGCCAGTGCATCCTAAATTTCCCTAGAAATTTATCAAATTTGTTGTCATATAACAAGACTAGATCATTTACCTTGAACGTGCATAGTTTGATGTGCCAATCATACCATGCCTTTTCACGCTCCTTTTGAACTTGTTGATGAAATCAAGCTAGAAATCGGTCCTCCTCAAGCTCTGATAGTTGCACAATCCTCTCTTCTAGGTCTCCGCGATATGCCATTCCTATGAGTGCTTGTTGGCTTATAGGAGCTTGACATAGGTTCAGAGTTGATTTAGCCAAAAAAATCTTGGTACCACTGGCCCTTTCGTTAATAGTCTGTGGAGCGCGGACCAAGGTCTCACCCAAAGTAGTATGGGAGGGTGCTAGAACTAGGTTTCCACACCCTGGAGATGTCTGATGAGTTCAAGTGGTTCGACCCTGTGCGCAAGTCACTTCATGCACTTTCTCATACCTTGTGGCCTAAGATACTGCCTTCGCGTAGCCCTACTCAAGGGTTCAACGATGTGCTTCTGCGTTATTATCCAAGACCTTACTAATATTCCATTGTTATTTGATTATCTTAGCCTACTTGCATGCTTTAAGTTATACCTAACAATATAAACCATTCATACAGGTGCCCGCAGTATATAAACAATATATTTGTAATTTATATCAAATATGTGTTCACCCAAGAGCAAATAGACAAATTGATAACAAACTTCTCTTTATTAATTCCTTCTTTGGTTATAGACTCGACTCCACCCTGCGCACTCAGCTCCAGGGGTCCACGCACTCAGCTGCAGACGACTAGGCCTCTGTGCACTTGGCTATAGAGCCTTTTCCTATCCCACAACCAAAAGACACACTTCACTTAGTCTCTTAGACTCTTTCCTCTTTTTTACTTGTCTATCTTTTACACTTAGAGCCTCTCTCTATTTATACAATCCAATGGTCCGCAAAGCATGGGTAGGCCAACATTACATTACAAAACTAGGGTGGACAAACCTATGACTCTATCATACATTTCGTACTCCATGCCCATAATTTGCAAAGTTTCTACAACAATATTGGGTCAAAACTTGGGCTTTGAGCCCCAAAACATGCCTTAGTGGGGTTCGATGCCCCACAACCCCCCAAAAAAACATTGTGACTCGCCCTCGAGTCACTCTGTTGGCACAATGATCTTTGTGTGGAGTCCCTCCAACTGTTCTCAAACTGCGTGGAGGTTAGCAGTGCATTGAGCTACTGCTTGTTGGATCTGCTGCATGAGCTGTTCCAAGACTTCTATATCTGGGGTGCTTCTCTACATCAATGTGTGAATCCCCTGTATGTCCATGAGCTTGCCTTCAATGTTTGCTGTGATTGTGAAGGCCTTGTTGATCCAAGGTTGGACACACACTTTTAGAACTACCTCCTTATGTTGCACCATGTCCACCTGCTCTTTCAGTGCCTTAGCCTACTGCATCCTCGTAAGCCGCTGGGTGAGGACCACTGTCTATGGAGTTCCTTGAACACTGTCGTATTGTTGTTAGAGTTCTCGTGCCTCTATTTCTAAGCGTTGGATGTTGGGGTCCTCTTGCAGAGTTGTGAGGACCTCAAGTGATTCTTCCTACATGTTGGTGCAGTCTCGCACTACACCTCCGATCTCTTACAATCTCACAGTGATAGCGCTAGCGTGCTGTTCTCTGACATCGAGGGGAGTGGATGGTTGTGCCTATAATTGCAGCTCGGTAATCTGAAGATTCAGCTCCAGCTGAACCTTTGTCATTTCTTCCCTGGCCTTGCAGACTCTTGCTACTGACCTATGGATCCGTACTTCCACTGGTAGATCAGCTGTGATGGCTAGTTCTAGGACACTTCGACAAGCATTGTCTATCAGCTGTACCAGTTGTTTGTTTCTTTACACCAATTCATCATGCTGCAAGATAAGTTTTTATATGTTTATCTTCTGCTCACCGAGGACTTGGAGTGCATGGATCTCCCTAGCGTGTAGCTCTACTGTTATCCCATCCTGCAATAGATATAAAGTCTCATGTGGAAGGGCAGCTAGATTAACCTCGAGACCTTTGATCGTGCTAACTGACATCCCGTCATCCACATTTGATGACACTAGAGCCCCTTTTGGCAACATGACTGTGTTCTTCATCTGCGCGCGCAACATCTACTCTGCTGTTGTGGATCCAACTACGAGGTTGGTTGAAAGGGTACCAACCTGAGGGAGGCGCACCTGTAACTCCGGCAACTATGCTTTGAGGGCCCCCAACATAGTCTGGTTCTTCTACATAAAATCTTGAAGAGCCTCATTGGTGACATCGTGCATCGTCTCGCTAATGTCATGAAGATCACCCCTGGTTAGGGTGATCGGGTCAATGGAGAATTTCGAGGCCTTAACCTTCTTCCTCATTTTTGCTCTCTCTGCCATTCATGGGCACTTCAACTGTGTGGATACGGTTCATGTGTTTCTACTTCCTCTACCTCCTACCTTCGCAGCTAATTCCTGTGTTGCTGCTACTACTTCTGTAACCTTTTTCCTACTCGGCATCTTTCTGTGCCACTTCCTATGCTTCCTGCACCTTGGCTAATGCTATTTCCTTCCATCTTTTCTTGGCCAACTGTATGATACACAACTTGGCATCGTATTTCTTCTTTTGCATTGCTACCCTCTTGAGTTCTGCAAGATCTAGGGCACGCCATTCCAGAGGCCATGCCTCTAAGAAATTAAAAATGGAATCGTCAGTGGCTACAAAAAGTAGCTTTGTCTATTGCTTCATCGAATCCTTGCACGCCGTGATAAAGATGTTGTACATATCTGCCTTAAATTCTGCAAAACTCTGCAGACTATTGTAAACCATGGGTGACAACTGTGGCTTTTGGTTGATCCACATTTGGATGGTCATCTCCATGAGAATCCAGAAGATCTTGGTGTCATGTATCCTTGTCGCATCCTTTATGGCCTATAGCAAAGCGTACTTCGCAACCTCCCATAAATCGTTATCAATTATGGTGAATTGACTATCCTCCGGCAATTCCCCTACTACGAGCACTATGGATAGAAACAGCCAGACATAGTGGAAGGTTTTACCCTGCTCCTAGGCATCACAACAATTCTTTAAGAATTTCGTGGAGAGGAATTTAGACCAGTTAAACTGGACCCATCCGCACATTGCTCGACTAGTAAAACCACTGGCGTAGGTACCTCGCTTCCGTGAAACTTCTGCATAACTTTGCCTACTAGGATCTAGGTTTCCATGTGTACCACTTTATCCTTGATGCTAGATATGGCATAACCCCACTTCTTCTTTTCTAGCTTGTACTTCATCTTCATGGCCTCCGTGAGGGCCAAATCACTACCCTTTCCTTTTGATATGGTCGCGGGGTCATTTCCTTTGTATGGAAGCCGGGAAATGCGATGAATCAGGTCTACCATGATGGGGATGGACTCCTCCAGCCATAAATACCCATCATGCACAAGGCAGAGCAATTTCCTGATGATGAAAATGGTTATTGGTGGGCGGTGGAAATGCGACACCCAAAGTAGGTTCAGCAGCTTGGCTATTTCCACAGCGCGCAACCACTTCCGTGGCTCCAATGTTGTTACTACCCCCATGGTTTGTTGCTTCATGAGGTTTCTAGTTTCAAGATGAGGGAACTTCCCTCGGTTAGTGATGTCCCAATCTGTAAATTTCATAGTCAGAATGGGGCCAAGTGTGTGCCTTGAAACGTAATGCCATCTGGGAGGAGCGGGGTCTGGAGTGAGCTCTTGGTCTCATCTAGGTCTTTGGGTACTTCAGCCTTCCGTTTCCATGGAGGGACATAAGAAATTAGTTTTGTCATAGTGTGCCTAGGCTGAGTATCCACCTCCATGCCTTTGTCTTCTTGATCTGTGATGATAAGGGCCTGCAAATCTTCTTCTTCCTCATCTATTTCTATCATGACAACTTTCCCCTTCTCTTCCATCGACAGTTTGTTGCATAGCGGGTTCTGCGAGGACACGCGTATGGGAGCCATTAATTGTTTATCCTTCTTTGGTCTTGGCATATTTGGTGATTTCAGGATCTCTGCCACAATCCTGACAACTTATAGAACATCTTCCATAATTAGGTCTTGTCCAGCCTCGCCGACGGTTACTTCTTCTATTCCCAAGCCATCCGTAGTTGTTGTCATTGTATCTGGACTGTAATCTGTCACTCGCGAATTCAGGGGCTCAATCAACACTTAGCTCAGAATGCTCAGGGATCTACTCAATCGCTCAATTCATAAATGTCTAAGTTTTGTTTGCTGGGCAGCCCTTTGTGTTTTATAGTGCTTTTTAAATTTGAATTCAATCATTCCCAACAATTCTAGTTCATTAATGATTCCTTGGTGGCAGATTTTCCCAATTATTGCCCATAAATTACATCTTAGATTCCTGCCACCCACTCCATTTGGTGTCAAGTCGAGCATCCCATCGTGAATAATGACTTCAATGGTCACTTTCTAGCCAACTTGCGCAGCAGCGCAACCCTCCGTGCATGGTCACAGACCTTGTGACTCTCTCCTTCTACGTGCATCTCCAATATCGCGTAGCTCCTGGGAAGAATAGTTTATAGTCCCGCGCTCCCTTCCAACTTCCTGGAGTGCTAAGACTGTCCTTCCCTTGGCTAGTAAGGTGGTCGCATCACCCATGTGGGGCTCCATCCTGTCCTCCATCACAGTTCTTGGAGAATCCCCACCTTCTATTTTTGTGGTCAGCATCGCGCACTTCACCATTTTCAATGCGCTACCCTGGTCACTACGCTTAGAAATATGCAGTGCAAGCCAAGGCATCAGACTAACCAATTCACTGCGATATTTCTCAAACTTGTCAATATGATCGTTCAAACCTTGCCTTACCATCCTAAAATTTTCGGTGAGAAACTTTTCCTTTATCTCATCCTCCAACTCCTTCACCTCTACATCCATCAAAGCACTTTTCCTCCTTAACCGTACCCTTTCTTTTTCAAGTTCGTGGAGTCTAAGGTTTCCCTATTGGATTTATTCCTCAAGTCCCATGTGTTCTATTTCTTGCGGTTGTGTGATTCCTTCTTTTCGGGCTTCGCAAACCATCGTGTCTATGAGTGCTACTATGTGCGGACTAGGATTTGCATGATCCATAGGGATTGCAGCATCTACTTCATACTTTAGCATCGGAATTGCCCGCATGGTCATGGATTTGTATCCTATAATCCCATAGAACAACTGGTACACGCAGGTCCCAGTCAGTGCGTCTCACATGGTGGACCGCATTTAGTACTTCGCATACTTTTTCAAAGGCTTCCACACAAATAATCTTCAGTGTTCTTGGTCTTATCACACTTCGTCATTCGTTCCATCTTCTTGCCCGCTCCTGCTTGCTGGTCTTATTTCCTATCACAAGGACAATGTGCATTCATGCAAGCTACATACCATACGCCTGTACCCATTTGGAGAGGTGGGTGCGCAGGTTGTTTCATCCATCATACCCAGCTTTCATCCAGATCTAATGCTTTCTAAACCGCATGAGCATCATCCTTCTGCATTCACGTCAGTCCTCAAAAATTCTTTGATGCCTACCGCACCATTTTACAAGCATTGCTCGCAGTGCCCATTTCAAAGCATTGAAATGCTACTGCTCTGGGACTTCTCTTTCAATTTTATTCAAGAAATCATTCACCCCTGTTAACTCGTCATATATAGGCAGATCTCTTACCTATGTTGCCACACATCACAATGACCTTATCATCATGATGTAGTTGAGCGTGGTTACCTCGTGTAACTGGTTCTACCATCGTTCTATCTCCTCGTCTGAATCTGAGGTGCAGGAGCTTTCATGCTCCCATGAAATCCTGCCATTCACTGTGGGATTCACCCAGTCCTACTCCAGCATGGTTATCTTGTAAATAAAGTCTAGATCATCGTTGTTGTCGCAGTCCTGCACCAGCTCTGTGTAACTTGATCCTTCCGCAAGGTCTAAAGGTACCACTACACGTAGTGACCTTTTCTCAAAAATCATCTTACGCTTCTTTAGATTTATCACACCATTCATTTCAGTGGCCCAATCTATTCCTAGTAATGTGAGATAGGGATTATTGTCATCAACAATCTCTATCACTTCGAAATCTGCAAGTGCACATGCACCTTTGATATCTACCATTAGTCCCTTCAATCTTCCCATCGGTAGGATCTTTTGCTAGTTCACCATTCGCAATTGAATAGGAGACCATTGCAACGCGTGCTTGCCCATGTGCTCCCATGTCTGTTTTGGCAGGACGTTCGTGTCTGATCCTATATCCAAAATGACTTGCTCCATTTCATATTCCCTGATCTGTGCACTCAATCTCATTTCTCTTCTTGTTCACGTTGTGTGCTTTCTGAGCTTCTGGACTACACACGGTTCTCCTGGCGCACTCCCAACACATCTAGTGATGAGTTCTTATAGCCCCTTCGCAGTGCGACAACAACTTCATGGATGTCTCCAGAAAGGTAGTGAGAATTGATTGGTCCATTTCTGGTTTCAGTTCATCTTTACTACCTGAAGTGGAGGCCTCCATGAAGCCCTTCTTATCTTCCATGAATGTCTCCCTAGTGTGCTCTAGATCAAATTCAAGTTCCTTCATCAGAGCCTTGTGAACCCAGCCACTCTCCTCCGGTTGCTTGCCTTTGTCACCCTTGTGGTGATACCACTTCGGAGCATGATATTTACATTCGGGTCTTCCTCGCACAGATCAGATCTCATCATTTGTAGGTTCTGAGTCGAGGAAGGTTGGAGTGTTCTTTTATCGCCCAACCTCACTATCAGAGTGGGGCAGGCCTCTGTCTCATGATCAAACTGGGTACAATATAAACATGATTCTCTTGTTGGATTTGTACAATCATGGACATAATGCCTTGGCCCTTCACAATTGTAACATATCAGTTGTTCGTGACCTCTTCCTAATCCCATTCCACCTCGACCTTTTCCACACCCCTGAAATCTAGTGTGTGCCATCCCTTCATTCTGATCAAGGGCCCGTATTTCGGTTTGAACTCTAGTGGTAGGAGTCAGATCCATCATCATTTCATAACTTCTATAGGTGCACTCATCGTGGTCTACTAATCTGCAGAAATTATAGAACAACTGCTGGGACATCTGTGTATACTTCTGTAATAGATGGCAGTTATCTACAGCATGCTTCCCTCCTATCTGATATATCGTGCACCATAATGCAGGCACCAAACTCTGTCCTGCTTGTGCCTTTGGTCTCAATGGAATTGGCCCTCCTCCCGCTAGGTAGTTCATGAAGACTGGATAATGGTCATTGTCATGTCCCTGGCCTTTACACTTTATGCACCATACCTCCTCACGCACTTCTAGGCAAGCTGTCATGTCTTGTTTCAAACTTTGTATCTCAAGGCACAAGTTTTTCAAATATGCATGGATCTGTTGGAATCCTAGGTTAGGATCTTGTATTAGGGTCTCGTGTAGTCTCATTGTGATCTCCAAGGCCTCAGCCTCAGTGGATAGCTTCTACTATGACAACATGGTCCTTAGATGCAGTGTTAGCGACACTACAAACCATGTGTACGTTTCCCATTCGTCAAGGTCATATTGGCTTCACAAATTATACACTTCAGTCTTTGATCTAGCTCCCACGGGATCTCGCTTGGAAGCATCACGATCTCCTTAAATCCAATAATCCCCGTGTTTCTAATTTTGGCCTACTAAATTCCCTATTTAGCGCAACTTGGATATCCACGGTCCCTACATTTGGATTGTCATTGGAATGCTTAATGTACCACGTCAATGCGCGATCCTGCAAGGCACTGACTAGCCTTGATTTATTTATATTATCATCCATGACTCCCTGTGCTTCCCATACTGCCTTTTCCATGAACCAAAATTGGTCTGGATCTCTGTTCCCTATTCCTTTGAACACTGGAAACTTTATCGTGCTCACCATATTGAACTGTGGTGGTGGCGGAGGTGGTGTGGGAAAGATGGGGGTGAAACTGGTGGTGGTGTAGGTGGGGGTGGTATGCACAGAATTTGCTGCCTTATCAGACTGATCGCACTTCTTGGTGAAACTTTCATGAGTTCTTCCTCGCTCTCCCATGGAGGTGAAATCAAGGGACTAGTCTCTAATTCTACACTACCTTCATTTCTATAGATCTTCCCACTTCGCGTAGCCCCAAAAATCAATTTATTCACATAACCTGGTTTTCACACTGTAGCATTTTAATCCAAATGTTCAAATATTTAACGTACTTAGCTCGCGGTCCTTTGAGGAAGCATCATTCCGCCTCGTTGTAGCTGACTAAGGTATCTACCGTGAACTCGATGATAAACCCTCCTATAATCCAATTGAGCCAATGATCCACAGAGTGCATGATCTTATCTTCCGATGCTTCTAGTCTGCGCACCAACTCTAGAGTCCACACAATAGGTTTGTTGAGCCTACACCTTCCTTAATTGTCTGCTAGCTTCATGATCCACTTGTACAACTCAGAGGGGAAGGATGTAAAGAAAATTTCATAGATTTCCATATATAGGTGGTGCTCTAACCACTCTTCCTTCGATACTCATGGATTCCTGTTTTCTTACGCTACAAACTCATGAATCTTCTTATCCAGCCACCCTTCAATTCCTTTCTTTTTCGGATTCTAGTGATACAAAATTAGACATCTCTTATGTAGATCCTGATCCTAGCAACGAAACCATTTTTTGACTTATAAGGGCCTAACCCAGGTTCAAAGTTGATTTATCCAAACAAATCCCAGTACTACTGGCCCTTTCGGCAATAGCCCGCGAAGTGCGGACTAAGGTCTCATATGATGTAGTATAGGAGGGTGCTAGAACTAGGTTTCCGCACCCTGGAGATGTCTGATGAGTTCAAGTGGTTTGACCCTATGTGCAAGTCACTTCGCACACTTTCCTGTACCTCGCAGCTTGAGATACTGCCTTCACATAGCCCTACTCAAGGGATGAACGTTGCGCTTCTAAATTATTAACCAAGACCTTACTAATATTCCAATGTTAATTTATTATCTTAGCCTACTTGCATTCTTTAAGTTATACTTAACAATATAAACCATTCATACAGGTGCTTGCAGTATATAAACAGTATATTTGCAATTTATATCAGACATGCATTAACCCAAGAACAAATACATAAATTGATAACACGCTTCTCTTTATTAATTCCTTCTTTGTTTACAGACTCGACTCTGCCTTGTGCACTCAGTTGTAGGGGTCTATGCACTTAGCTGTGAACAACTAGGCCTCTGCGCACTCAGCTGCATAGCCTTTTCCTACCCTACGACCCAAAGACACACTTCACTTAGTCACTTAGACTCCTTCCTCTTTTCTACTTGTCTATCTTTTACACTTAGATCCTCACTCTATTTATATAATCCCATGGTCCATGGACCATGGGTAGGCCAACATTACATTACAAAACTAGGGCGATCAACCCATTGACTCTACCAAACATTTTGTGCTCCGCGCCCACAATTCATGGAGTATTTACAACAATATTGGGTCAAAACTTGGGCTTTGAGCCCCAAAACATGCCTTGGGGGCATTCCATGCCCAATAGTGTTGATATGTGTAGACTAGGTACAATGTGTTCCATTGGCATCACAGCTTCTATGTCATACACAAGTTTGAAAGGTATTTGTCTAGTCAGCTTCTTGCAAGTCGTTCTGTAGGCCCATAGCACCACAGGTATGCACACATCCCAGTCATTTCTCTAAGCATTGCAGACCTTCCTCAATGCACTCTTTAGTATCTTATTGAATTCTTCCACTGTCCCATTATCCTATGAATGATAAGAGGTAGTTTTCTGATGATACACCTAAAATTCCTCTGCCAATGCACTGATTGTTTTGTTAAGAAAGTGTGTACCATGATCACTCATCAAGATCTTTGGACACCCAAATCTCGTGAAGACATACTCAAAAATAAATTTTGATGTTGTCACGCCTGTGCAATCCTTCATAGGCTATGCCTTCACCCATCTGGTCTAATACTCAATCGTAGTGATGATGTATTGCACACTCGTCTTCCTTCCTTGAGGCTAAATTGGTCCCATAAAGTTGATTGCCCATTTTTCGAATGGTTGTAATGTCACCTGTGGCATTAGAGGCATCTCATCCCTCCGGGATGGCCTACCAGTCATTTGACATGCATCACATGCCCTACAATATGCTTTCAAATCCTTATGCATGGTTAGCCACCACAACCAACACGTAGAATTTTTTGCACTGTCACTTTCCCTACATAATGTCCTCATGCATCTCCTCCATGACCTTCTGTGAGGATGCTGCTTCATTCAAAGTTAGTCACATAACATCGCAATATTTCATCTAACCCCATTTTATACAAGTTCCTTACAATGATAGAAAATTTTGCTGCACCCAATACCAGTTCCTTCCTCTACTGGGTTGTATAACCTTTCAGAGCCGATCCTATCAATGCACACTACAAAGAGCTGTACGTCAGGTATTCCTTCCTCCAAATTAGTAGGGTCCTCTCTATTTTCAATGCACAACAGATGAGTAGGTACAACATTCAGTTGTCCTAGCTTCACAATAACTTCAAAGTCATCCTCCTAGAACAACAACAATAACCTACATATTTCCCCCACCACAGGCTTGTTGACCAAGTACTTCTATGCAAAATGATCCGTATACATCTTGTCCACCCAAAAAATAGTGCGTGAACTTCTGGAGTGCATACACCATAGCTAATCCATCGTGCTCTATCATAGAATAATTTTTCTCTGCTTTAGATAGCCTCCTACTTGTGTACAATATAGGATGATCTAGTTCTCCCTCACCAACCTATGTCAATACGGCCCCTAGCGCAATACATGATGTATCCACGTGCACATGAAATTCCTTCTTCCAATCTGGGAAGAGTAGGATCGACATGGTGACCATTTTCTCTTTCAGCACATCCAAGTTCTTCTGACATTCATCATTCCAACAAAACATAGCATCCTTTTTCAACAATTTCTCCATAGGCACGTGATATGGGCATATCTCTTAATGAACTTCCTATAGTATCCGGTATGCCCTAGAGTTTTTCATAGCTATTTCACATTCCTCAACGACTCCAAGTTGATTATCATTGCAATCTTCATGGGATATACCATTAATCCTTGTCTGCATACCACATGACCCAGAAAGATCCCGAAAGGGACACAAAACATACACTTCTTTAGATTGAGCATGATCTTGTATCTCCTACATGTATCTAGCATCAAGCACAAACTTTCCACATGGTGCTTTACCAATCCAAACACTGTCCAATCGTCAAAGTATACCTCCAGAAATTTATGGAATGAAGTCTTTGAATGTCGCAATGACTATGAGCAAAAAGATCGTTGGCACATTCATCTGCCCAAAAGGCATCATGGTGTACTAAAGACATCCCCATTCAGTCATGAAGGTCGTCCAACTTCTATCCTCAAGTGCGATTTTGATCTGATGGCACCCAGAGAACCCATTAGTGAAACAGTATGCTTCTTGGCTACCTACATTATCTAGGACCTCATCTGTGAACAATGTCAGGAAAGGATCATGCACACAAGTGTCATTCAATTTCTTGAGATCTACACATATCCTTATTTCTTCTTTCTATTTCTTTTCCTAAACCACTATTGGGCTTACTCAATTAGATGCTTCCACTAGTTTGATAATACCTGCCACAAGTATCTTATCTAACACAACACAAACCCTTTCATTATACTTCAAGTTGAGGCAGTATGGTCTTTGCTTCATAGGTTTCACGTCCATATTTAGGGTGATCTTCATGACACCTAACTCTCCTATTATCCCTTTCAGATCAGAAAACTTCGTTGGGAATAAGTCCTGATATTCGAAGAGTAGTTCGACGACCTTATCTACTGTCATGTCATCCCAATAGTCCCTAATCTTTGCAAACTTCTATTCTACCTCCGTGCCAATGTTCACCTGCCTAGTCTTGAGTGGCTCATTTATGTCTGGGTTCTCTAGCTATGGTCCTTCAACTTTGTGGGGACCTTCAGTATCCAGGATATTAACCTTTCTTAGGTCTTCATCTTCTTCTTCCACTATTACATTGTAACATTCTAGCGCATGGCTCAGCTAGCTAGTCCAATCAGGTTGAATCAGGTCTAGAGGATCTTGCGGTATCCTAAAGATGGTTATCTTAACCTCATGCAATGCTTCATTGATGGACTCAAATCCATCCTCAAAACTGAATGTCATCAGAAATCCTTGGCATAAAACATCCCATTCTTCAGTGCCATGATGAAGTTTTGTCTTCAAGTACCAATTCATTGGTATAACCTCCAAGGTATGACAAAATAGATGGACCCACTTTGTTTGAGGCTTTGCTTCATATTGTTTAGTCCATTTGGCCAAATGATCATGCATATCATTCCTCCCATCATACTTTTATGTTATTCGTACCTTTGAGTGGCCAAAGCATATCCTCATCATCTTCCTATATTCATGCCAATCATCAAAACTACCCTTGTGTGTACCCCACCATCTTGCAGTTGTAGCATGCAGTGCCCAATCTAATCCTTGGAAGTGATGCTCCTTTGGCACTTCCCTTTTAAATGCATCCAAAAAGTGATCAACATCAATTAGCCCATCATAGTGCAACAAATTCCTTAGCTCTGATGATATGCAGCGTAATGACTTGGTCATCATATTACAACGTAGCGTAGATACTTCATGTAGCCAATTCTTCCAGTGCTCTAGTTCTTCTTCTCAATCAGATGTGTAGGAGCTCTCGTGGTCCCGTGAAATATGTCTGTCTGCTATCAAATTTACCCAATCCTTGTCTCACGTTGTTATCTTGTAAATCTTTTCCAAATCATCATCACTCTCATAATAGTGGACTAGTTCTGTATAGCGCGGTCCTTTTGCAGGATCCATTGGCACCACTACGTGGAGCAATTTATTTTCAAATATCATCTTTTGCTTCATCAGGTTGATTACCACATTCATGTCAGTGGCCCAATCGATCCCAAGGAGCATAGGGTAGGGATTGATATCATCCACAATCTCTATTACCTCAAATCTGCCAGTGCGCTCATACCTTCGATGTCAATGGTTACCCCTTGTAGCCTCCCCATTGGGATGATTTTATGTTGATTCACCATCCTTAATTGGATTGGAGACCACTGAAGCGTAGGTCTCCCCATTCTTTCCCATGTTTATTTTGGCAAAACATTTGTGTCGGTCCCCAGATCCATGATAACTTGGTCCATTTCATATTCCCCTATGTATGCAGTGAGTCTCATCTCATGTCCCGTCCTTGCCTTATTCTTACCAATCTTTCTGACTATGTGTAGTTTTCCAGTAGCACCATCCTTGCTAGTGCGTCAATTGATCAATTCCTATAGTCCCTTCACAGCCTTACTATCACAAAGTAGTTTCATGCAGGTCTCTAAGAACATGGTAATCATGGATGGGTCCATTTCTTTAACTGGATTCTCCTGACTTCCTAAGGTAGAGGCCTCGGCAAAGCTTTTCTTTGCTCCCATAAATGTTTCTTTTGTGTGCTCCAGATCAAACGTAGTCTCCTTTTTGGTTCTTTGTGGACCCACTCACCTTATGCAAGCTACTTCCCTTTATCCTCACTAGTCATCGTTCCACTCTGCAGCATAATGTTTACCTTAGGGTCTTCCTCACAAGCCTCAGCTGTCATCATCTAGAGGTTTTGTGTCAGTTGCTAAGGCTCCACCCCCTTTTCACAAATCTTAGCCAACAATATAGGGAAATCTTCACTCGAATGGTCAGACTGAGTACAATAGTAGCATGACAGTCGCGTCGGATTCAAATAGTCTCTTGTGTAGTGTCCTGGTCCTCCACAATTGTAACAAATAACCTACCCTTGGCATCTACCAGGCCCCCCTCCACCTCGGCCTCGATCACACCCCTGATACTCACCTCGCGCTCCCAATGCCTTGGTCAGGGGTCATGCTTTTGCCTGTACCCTATATGCAAGTGTTATATCCATCATTAATTTGTAACTACGGCAGTTGCACTCGTCATGACCTATTGTTTAACAAAAATTGCATAAGAGCTATTGTGGTGTCTGTACAAATTCCTATAACAAATGGCAATTGTCGGTCGCATGTTTCCCAGTTACCTCGCATATTGCATAGCATAGCACAAGCTCTACACTTGGCCGTGTCACAGCCTCCAGACTTAGAGGCATTGGTCCCCCTGTTGCAACATAGTTCACAAAGACTAGACAATCATCCTTGTCATTTCCCTGACCTTTGCATTTCAGGCACCAAACTTCCTTGCGTGTCTCCAGCTAAGCTATTTTGTCTTTGTTCAAAATTTGCATTTCGAGGCAAAGGTTCTTATTAAAAAGTAATTTGTCACTGCCTTCATTCCCAATCCTTCTACTGTGTCATGTGTCCAAGTCAACCATGCTCATACTGAACAAATGCTCTCTTATGCTGCCAATTGACCCACTTTTCCTAAGTTATCTACCTCATCGCGATTGTGGACTTAATATACGTGCTGAATGGTGGTCGTAAACAGTCTAGCCACACTTTCAGTGCAGAAGTACATTTGTTTCCCATGACGGTCCAATTTCATGCCTCGTCACAAGGTTATTTGCGATATTCAGCGATGGTCTGATTGGATACATTACTTACTAGCGATGTCAGCGCTAGAGCTCAGTTATACATTCACGATGATCCAGATTGGGTGAATTTGTTCCAACAATATAACTTCTGGATGACTCCAAACCTGGTTGTTGGCATAGTTTGTGTCGCCCTTCCCTCTTTGGCATGGAAATTCCATCAATTGTGCTACCTTCCTTGGGAATATGCTCTCTCTTCCACCTTTCATGGAGACTCCTTCTCCTATTTAAACACTCACATTTGCTATGATCAGCTAGTTGGTAAATTCTTGGATTGAGCAGTGTTGTTAGTGCTTTTGAGTTTGATAGATAGTTGGTGTGGGTGTGACAAATGTGAGAGTGTTGATAGCTTGTGGAAGGTTGTGAAGTGCCCTTGAATTTATGTAAATATTATGAGTGAGAGAGAGACTTTATATGTTGGGAGATCCGTCTTCAAAGAGTGAATGCTTGAAGAACATGCTGGCTGGATCCCTTTGAGAAGGTTGGCGATGTCAAGACTCTGGTTGTAAGCTTGCTCTTATTTCATCATTAATACAATCAATGATGTTTTCCTATGTATTGTATGTAATTCACTGGATAGCTCATGACTTCTTGACTTTGTGAGTAAATAGATCATTATTGTTTTCTGGTTACATGCTTTGTTGTGCTTCCTTTGCATTGTTTCAGGTTGATCACTCATTGAGGAGAAGGAAGCGAAAGTTGGAGCAGCGCAACGGAACTTCATCGACCACCAGTTGAGGTAGGCCTCCAACTATGACTCTTTAAGGAAAGCTATTGTTGATCTATCCTTGTTTGTGACTAGACCCACTCTAGGGCTAGAGGGGTTGCCTCTATTTGCAGAGGGAACACTTTCCTGCATCACAAATTGGCAACTCCACTAGGGAGTTTGTCCTATGTTCTTCTCTTCGCTCTTTTTTTTATTTTGATTTGGGTCTCTCTTGAATTTTGGAGATTATCTATCAGTCTTCTGGGTCACCTAGATCGATCTGGGAAAGCCCTCTATTGTCTGTTGGATTGACTGGCTTTTTTTTGGGAGTTTTTTGTTCGTTTGTCATTGTTTTTTACATCATCGCAGAAAATAGTTTAACAGTCGCGACAACATCACCATTTTATAGCTTTGTACCCACGACGATCTTGGGTTCCTAGTTTAATTCCCGCGACAACTTTTGAAATCGCACCGTCACGGAAAATTGGTGTACTTTCGCGACCATCTCTAGTTGTCAGTGTAACACTTGCGACGTCAGCTCTAGTTGTCAGTGTATCACTAGCGATGGTCTCTAGTTTAGCGACATCATCTCTAGTTGTTAGTGTAACACTTGCGATGATTCCTGTAAAGTTGTTTTTACAACTTTACCTCCTGAATTCATCAATCTTGTTTATCCCCTGTTGTTTCTCGTCTCTCATTATCTTGTTTTAATTTCTTTTGGTTAGGGTACTGTCTCTTTGATTTCATTAAGTGAGTCTTGTGTTTTTTGACCATGTGACCTAGCCCTTTAGAAGTTTCATCGAGAAACTGTTTGCTTGGGTTACTTGACTGTTCAAGGTTCATCCACAACTGTCTTGTGATTTGCTTGAGGCTCTTTTGCTACTTGTTTTATTGCTGGTTGATTTTTAGTGTCAATTATTGAACCAATTTTTTATGTTGATTCAATTTCTTCACTACCAATCATAGATCACAATTGTTTAGATCGATCAGTTCGCACCTGATTGTTTTTCTCTTTAAATTCAAAAAAAAAAAATCAAAAGTTTGCATTCATTTAGCATACGAAAGTGAAAGTACATTTGCATTACGAATTTTCATGTTTGAGAAATTGAGAAGCTAATTTTAAATATTTCATTAGTAGTATCGATGCATCGTGAGATTAGTGTATTGATGCATTGTGTTTCTTAGTGTTTTCATTCACTTGTCCTGGTTTTCTTGGTTTGGGAATGATATCTCTACCCTCCTGTAGGTAGGTGTTCATTGAAGTAAAAAGATGCTCTACTCATTCTAGCTGCATCCTAGGTTCTTTGATATACATACAGTAGGGCCTGGAAATTGAAACGTAATTCAAGATCAACTTTAAAATGAACTGAATAAATCTAGCAACACATTGGAACATAACGCCGATCGTTTAGAGGTCTAGGCTAGAGACGTGCTACGGCGTCGTTAAACCTAGTCACTATTGTTCTCGCTCAAGGTTGGGTGATTCCTCCTTCTTTGACTCAATAACAGTCTAGTACAGAATTGTGCTCCCATGTACCGTCGAGTATATGTTGGGAGACCCCACTAGGTTGTCATCCTATATCCCTAGGAAGCATTGTCTACTGCCTTGCAAACCGTAACGCACCAAACATAGCATTTGGGAAGATTGACTACCGTACGGAAAGTCATTGGTTTTCATATGACTACCAAGGTGTATATGCAGTTTTATGGGTTGTTTGGTAAAATTTTTGCCTAGTTCTTCAGAGTAGTCACTTTCATTCCTTTTCGGACTCCCTAAAAGAAAAGTTCCATCTAAGCACTTGTCCTTTCAGGCTCATTAAACCTCGAAAGAGATAGAGTCACCTTTTCCTCCTTTTCTCGACTCTTGAAACATGAAAAGGTCAAGTTTTGTTCCTGCGTCATAAAATTTATTTCCCATGAAATATTCCTGGTAACATTTTGAGTTCTTGGTTGGGATAAGATTGTTTCTCAGGCTTGTTCTCGATGGAAACATTCCCTAAGTCTACCGGCCAAGGTCTTCCCCCAGATGGAAATATTGGTTTGTTTCCTCCATTTGGAAATGTCGATGCTCCATATATGGCAACATTGTCTTTGCCTGGGTTAACCATCAGTTTGCCCGTGTGGTTGTTTTCAACCTCGATGGTCCTGAGCATCATGACTCCTATTCCACCTTCTTCTTCGTCTGAACCACGACATGATTATTCCAAGGTTGAGCCTACGCCTTCTTCCCCTGTTTCTTCCTCCTCTCCTCCTTCGCCTGGTGAAATTTTCACATCTAGTAACCAAGAGACTAAGAAGAATAAGAAGAAGATGATGAAGAAGAAGAAGTCCGATAAGCGCGAGGCCACCTGTGCAACTACTGCTCCGAGTACATCTCAAGTCGGAACACCTTCTGCTCCTCTGCGGAAGGTTAAGCTTCCTTGGAAATTGTGCAAGGGTGACCATCTTCTTCGTGATTGTCCTAACATTCCTAGGATCTTAGAAGTATGGTCTCATGATCCGGCTCATCCCTCATCATCCTCTAAATCCCATGGTGATGCTACCCTATCAACTGGAAAGGGTAAGGAGAAAGGGAAGATTTGATTCCCTTGTAGGCTATGTGAAGGCAACCATCCCCTTCACCTTTGTCTACTCATCGATAAAGCTTACGCCGTTTTGGAAAGTCTTATAGCTTCTTCACCTCAACTTCTCATTGGTTATCAGAGGCTCTCTTCAAACCCTCTCCCCGTCGACCAAGAGATTGACTTATATTCTTCTCTTGTCCGTCTTCCTCTTTCCGAAACTGGCTATGCTAAGCCTGTTCCAGACCAACCATTGGTCGGAGAGAGTGTCAACTTAGGTTCACCACCTCTTGATCACTCTGTTTCGGAAGAGCATCATGTTCATGTTCTTCTCGTCTCATCAGATTCTCCTAAGTCTGAGAATGACCCTTCTATCCCTACTGATCACGACAGTCCTTCTTCGGTTCTTATAGAGCATAGGGGCAATCATATGATACCCCCACCAAGTGGTTTGGTTGTTTCTTTCAACTGGAGTCACTTGACTCCTTTCTGCCTTCCATCCTATGTGCCTTTCTAGATTATATTACATGCCTATGATAAGGCAATACCTGACATTGTCTTGGATGAGGGTGCATCAGTTAGTCTCATGCCTTTCACTACTTGGCAAGCTTTGGGCTCCCCACACCTTGTGTCGGCCATGTAGAATCTGTTGGCATTTGATGGAGGAACCAATCAACCTTTAGGGATCCTTCCGAAGCTTCCTGTTACTTTGGGGGTCAAAACTGCCTATATAGATGTCATGGCTATCCAAGGTGCTTTAGATTTCAGTCTTCTCCTTGGCCGTTACTATGTTTATGCCATGGGGGCTCTTGTCTCTTCACTTTTCTGTGTGGTTTGTTTTCCACACAATGAAAGAGTGGTGACCATAGATCAATTATATTTCTTTAGTCACCCAGTGCCTCCTATACCACCATCATCTGCCATCAGTTCTTATCCGCAAGCAGTACCTTCTTTTCCATAGGTCAATTATGTGGCTACCCATTCCATCTCCGCCTCTGCTGATGATCATGCAGATGGTCTCATACATCATGTACCTGGGGAATTAGAACCTGATCTGTCATTTGTGACTCATGACATGTATTCCTCCCAGAGTGCATTTCTTCCATACCATAAAGACCTCTTGGGAGCCATGTTCTTGTATGGCCCATGAACAGATGACCGAGGATAGTTCTGATCTTATGTTGACCTCGTTAAAAAATGAAACAAGGTGTTGTGGATAGTTTGATCTTGTTTCAACCTCATTAAAAATTGAAACACGGATCCTGGAGCACAATTCCTCATCTTTTGTCAAGCTCGTTAAAAAATGAAACAAGGAGTCTTGAGGGAAGTTCTTGATCTTGTGTCAACCTCATTAAAAAATGAAACAAGGGTTATGAGGATAGTTCTTTTACTGTGTCAAACTGATTAAAAAATGAAACAACTCCCCTTTCCAAATCGAGTCTTTGATTAAGATCTCGTAAAATCTGAGTAGAGTCTTTCCAAGATCCTTGAAAGTGAACCTTCATTCCATCCACCTCATTGAATGCAATGAAGCTTGGGGGGCATGTACCTCGAATTGAGTCATTATGCTGGGGGAATGCAAACTTATAACAAGCATAGCTTTTTGTTTCAAGCTTGTGTAAACATGAAACCGAATCCAAGCAGAGTTCTCCATGGTTCAAGCTTGTGTAAAAATGAACCCATACCTGATTTACATCTCGTGATTGCCATTTATCCGCTAAATTCTGCTAAATGAGCCTTGGTTATTTCAATCCATCGCCGCCATCTCTTTGGCTGATCATATGCTTTCACTTGGTTGTTTTTCCTTTCTTGAGGAACCGCAGTGATGAGTGGTTTTATTAGCCAACCTCTTGACCATTACATGTTTTGAGTAGTTCCTCCTATTTTGGAACCAGTTGCTACCCTTTATACCACTCGTTCCTCCAGGACGAGTCTCCTTTAAGCTCTTTTTTGACTCGTAAAATATGAAAATATTGTTGAGTTTTTCCTCTTTGACTCGTTAAATGAAATGAGAGGCAATCTGCTTTAAGATCTTTTCTGACCGTATAAACAAGAAAATATTTTTGGCTTTTTGTCGTTTCGGGTTCGTTATTGGTTACAAAACAACGTGTCTTCGATCGCTTTTCTACTCTTTCGAATCAAGGTCACTAATCACGAAAAGTACTCCTTCATCGTAATGGTCAAGCGGTTCTTTCGAGTACCATTTTATACTTTTTCGGGCTCGAGAGACATAAATTTATGAAAAATGACCCCTCAGGAGCTTTCTTTTTTGTGTCTTTTTCAAACTCTCTAAACATGAAAAAGAGTCTGAGTTTTACCTATGTCGAACTCGTTAAACCCTGACGATATTGGACTCATCACCATGACGAGACTCGAGCTTCTCCTCCCTAGGGCTCGTTAAAATATTACTAGGTTGGATTGGACCGAAGGTGAAACTTATATTACAAGTGCATGCTATCCCCTTCAAGCTTGTTTTCAAAAATAATTGGGGTACTTGCCAGCAATGGTGGGGGAAAATTTGGAAATCATCATCGATTGTCTATGGCAGCTAGTCACTCTTGAACATTGAAACTTTTTCTTCTTGTCGGGTTGGGATATCCATACATCGTCATTTGGCCTTCCGCAAGTTTGGGTTGTCATTTAGCCTTATTCCATCTGATCCATGATGCTGTCTCCATCAAGCCTCAGATCCCTTGGTACCTGAATGCTTCCATCCTCTAGAGTCGTGTCGCCGACTTATTCAAGAGTATAACCCTTCTGCGGTTTACATCCTCGCCTTGTCATCTAATATTCCGTTTCACCATCTACCGCTTGTTCCTTGTCTCGTGTCGTTGATGGGGGAAACATTATGGCCCTCCTACGACAAGTCGTCTCCTGTCGACATCAACTCATTATCCAAGAGATTGATCTAGATATCCATTTTTGTACCTTGGAGCTTGCATGCCTCAATGGAAAGTTCTTTGTGCCAGATGGTTGACTTACATCATTAGTCATCGATTGGGTGATTCCACGAGTGCTCAACTTCAGCTCATTCTTCACACTTCGTGGATTGTACTGGACAGTACCTTGAGAACCATTAGCACTATTGGTGGTTTCTCTCGCGCTTGTTAATGGTTTACATCATCGATTGGTAATCAAGTGACTTTCTCTCATGCTTGACTTCAGCACCTCTATTCACATGTTAGAATTTGTACTATGATTGGTTGGGTTCAAGACCCCGGACTCAAATTACACATGTTCAGGCTACGTGGATTGGTTCGTGATTACATGACGCATTGATGGATGGCTGCAACCATACCCGAGTCTTCATGGATGGCTGCGACCATACCTTTGTCATTATCATAGTCTTATTAGCTGGATGGTTGCATCCATGCCACAGACCTAGTTCGTATGTCTTTTGGATGGTTGCGCCCATGCCTAGACTACATGCATTTCACTATCAGAGATGTCAGTTGTACTTGCACCTGTAGGTTCTTCTAGATGGTGTTCCAGCTCAGTGAGTTTCGTAAAGCATTTCACCCATCCCACTCTCTCGTGCTTCATACTTTAGGGGGCATCTGTTACATAGTAAGTTGTCACTACCTTCATTCCCAGTCCTTCTACTATGTCACGTGTCTAAGTCAACCATGCTCATACTAAACAAATGCTCTCTTATGCTGCCAATTGACCCACTTTTCCTAAGTTATCTGCCTCATCGCGGCTGTGGACTTAATATACGCACTGAACGGCGGCCGTAAACAGTCCAGCTGCATTTTCAGCACAGAAGTACATCTATTTCTCGTGACGGTCCGATTTCATGCCCCATCATGAGGCTATTTTCCATATTCAGCGATGGTCTGATTGGATACATTACTTACTAGCGATGTCAGCACTGGAGCTTAGTTATACACTCGCGATGATCTAGATTGGGAAAATTTGTTCCAATAGTTGGTCTTTTGGATGACTCCAGACCTGGTTATTGGCATAGTTTGTGTCGCCCTTCCCTCTCTGGCATGGCAGTTCCATCAATTGTGCTACCTTAGGGATAAGCTCTCTCTTCCACCTTTCATGGAGACTCCTATTTAAACACTCACCTTTGCTATGATCAGCTAGTTGGTAAATTCTTGGATTGAGCAATGATGTTAGTGCTTTTGAGTTTGATAGATAGCTGGTGTGGGTGTGACAAGTGTGAGAGTGTTGATAACTTGTGGAAGGTTGTGAAGTTCCCTTGACTTTATGTAAAACTTATGAGTGAGAGAGAGACTTTGTATGTTGGGAGATCCATCTTCAAAGAGTGAATTCTTGAAGAACATGCTGGCTCAATCCCTCTGAGAAGGCTAGTGACATGAAGACTCTGGTTGTAAGCTTGCTCTTATTTCATCATTAATACAATCAATGATGTTTACCTATGTCTTGTATGTAATTTACTAGATAGCTCTTGACTTCTTGACTTTTTGAGTAAATAGATCATTGTTGTTTTCCACTTATGTGCTTTGTTGTGTTTCCTTTGCATTGTTTCAGGTTGATCACTCATTGAGGAGAAGGAAGTGAAAGCTGGAGCAGTGCAATAGAACTTCATCAACCACCGGTTGAGGTAGGCCTACAACTATGACTGTTTAAGGAAAGCTATTGTTGATGTATCCTTGTTTGTGACTAGACCCACTCTAGGGCTAGAGGGGTTGCCTCTATCCATAGAGGGAACACTTTCCCGCATCACAGTTCTACAATTGCATGTGAATCTGTTGAACCCCTAAATTAGCATCCTGAATTGGTGTCTCATACAGTCTCATCGTGATTTCTAGAGCTTCTGCCTGGGTCCCAATCTTCTGTTGTGATAGCACAACCCTTAGGTGGGGCAGGAGCAAGGCCACGAACCATTCACAGTACCACCCATCAGTTAGGTTCATGTTGGCTTCACGGATCATACACTTTAGTCTTTGATCCAAATCACAGGGCATCTCCCCAGGCTTCATCATGATCTCCTTGAATCCCACAATTGATTACGCTTGAGACTTAGGTCTATTGAATTCCCTATTCAGCACAGTCTGGATATCTGCCAACGCGGATATTCAGTTATCAGTACTGTACTTAATGTACCATGTTAGTGCGTAGTCCTGCAAAGGACTAACCAGCATTTCTTTCTTCATTTGATCATCTGTAATACCATGAAATTCCCATACAACCTTTGCAACGAACCAAAACTGGTTTGAATCTTCATTTCCTATGCCCTTGAATATAGTTAGCTTTACGGAGTTCGCCATATTGAACAGTGGTGGAGGTGGCGGTGGTGTGGGTGATGGGGTAAGTGGTGGAGGTGGTGTGGATGGATGGGATGAGGATGGAGGTAGTTTAGGTATTCTCGGGAACCCTCGTCTTATCAATTGAATAACGCCCAATGGAGAAGCTTGCGTTGCTCCTTTGTCATCACTCAAAGGAGGCTCAATCATCAGGTTATACTTAGGATCTTTTCTTCCTTTGTCTCAGAAAGAATTTCTAATTCGCGTAGCTCCAAACATCAAGGTAACTGCATGACCTGCTTTCCACACAAGAGAATCTTAATACAAGTATTTAGGGATTTCAAATACTTACATTGCGGTCCTTTGAAGAAGCAATGCTCTGCTTCATTATAGCTGACCGGAGTATCAACCATGAATTCTATAAAAAACCCTCCTATGATATGGTCGAGCCAGTGATCGACAACATGCACGATCTTCTCTTTAGAGGCTTCCAATCTCTTCACTAACTCCGGGGTCCAGATAATCAGATTGTCAAGCCTCCACCTTCCCTAACTGTCTGCCAACTTCACGATCCACTCTTATAATTCAACTGGGAAAGAAGAGAAGAAGATTTTGTTAACTTTTGTGTACATATATCTGTCCAACCATTGTTCCCTTGTCAATTGAGATTCCTGTTTTCTTGTGCCGCAAATTTGTGGATCTTCCTATCCAACTAGTTTTCAATCTCTTTCTTAGTTGGGTTCCAATGATGTGACATCGCACATCTCATTATGTAGATCTTGGGCTTGGCAAGAGAACCATTTGTTGGCTTGATGGGCCCTAACCCAGGTTCAACATTAGTCAACCAAGCAAATCCCTACATTATTGTCCCTTTCAGCATTAGTCCACCGAGCGTAGACTGAAGTCTCACCCAAAGTAGTATGGGGGGATGCAAAAACGAATTTTCCACACCCTGAGATGGTTGTGATCTCGGTTTTATACGTTAAACCCTTCCTTCACGCATATCAATAAGCCTTTAGGAACTATCGATGTATTTTCTCTTTCGTCTCTTAGAACCTCCGCGAAGGTATGTGGTCGTCCTTCGTACAACCCTAACCAGTGGCTCAGGTACTTATGTTCCTTTGTTACTACGTTATTTTATGATTTCTAAAATTATCTTAAGTGTTCACAAATTTTACCATGTAATTAAGATTGTCTTCATGTAAACATATATCCTTATTTGCCTTCATACAGTAGATAGAAACATATACATTTGTACATCAAATTAGAATTATAACATAAACCCAGAACTTAACATAACATAATCACATGCAATCCACAGAGAAAAAATACACAATTTTTCAAAATACTTCTCTTTATTGATGATTCATATTTTCCAATACAGACTCTATCTGCCCTGCAGACACAGTTACAGGGGTCTGTGCACTCAGCTGTGGACTTCTATCCTAGGCCTCTGCCCACTCAACTGCAAAGCCTCTTCCTATGCTAAGACTCTTGCTCTTAGCTCTTCACAGACTCATCAAACACTTCTATTTTTCTTACTTCCCCCCCTTAGACTCATTTAAGACCTCCTTTTTATACAATCCCATGGTCCGCAAACCAAGGGCGAATCTCTAAAATTGACACAACCTATCTAGACTAAGGGTCGAAAACCCTTTTTGACTCTTGATATCTTCACACTATGCAACCACAAAATGTAGATACTTTACATTTGTTTATACAAACTTCGGGCCTTCTGCCCCAAAACTTGGGGTTTTAACCCTAAAATTGACCCCAAGGTACCCGTTCCCAACAAAGCATTCACACTAGGGAAATTCAAGACATTATGGAAGGGCCCCTACATTATCAAAAATTCCCTCCTCAAGGGGGTATACATCTTAGTAGATCCCAATGGGACTTACCTCATGATGGGCAGCGAATCCCCCCATAGCATGTTTTTGGGGCTTGAAACCCGAATTTTGATCAAGTGTAATGTAAAGACCCCACAAAATGCGGGCACAGAGTGCAAGAGTCTAGGGTTGTTTGCCCTAACATAATGTAATTTAATGTAAAGTGGGTCGACCTACACATGTTCCGCGAACCATGGGATTGTATAAATAGAGTGAGGCTTTAATTGTAAAGGGAGTCTTAGTTTTTGACAAGTAACATATAGATTTGAAGGCATGGTTAGAATTTAGAAGTAGATATGAAGGTATTGGGTCATAATGATAGGTAGAGGCTGTGCAGCTGAGTGCACAAAGACCTAGTAGAGTCTACAGCTGAGTGCGCAGGGCAGAGTTGGGATTGTACTTGGGCAGAGAATTAATGAAAGATAAAGGATCTGGAACAACATCTCTTCGCACTCTTTACAAAGTTGCGTGGAAACAATTGCACAAGTTGTGAAGGACAGATGGTTGCACGGAGCAGTGCAAGCATGTAGCTTTAGTTCGCCAACTTCCTAGATTTCATCAAGGCATCCCTAGGGTGTGGAAATCTGGTTCTAGCACCCTCCCATACTACCATGGGTGAGACCTCAGTTCGCGCACCGCAGACTATTGCCGAAAGGGCCATTAGTTTTTGGATTTTTTTGGCTAAATCACTTATGAACCTAGGTCAGGCCCCAGTAAGCCAACACCTCAAAGATCCCACCTATGGGCTCTATCTTAAAAAGTTTCATCCATAACATTACAATTAGCCCTAATATGAAAATTTGTGTACCGTGACTTACTTTTATGATGACCAATTCATAATGGATTCACTCTGAAATATTTCTTTCATCATGTGTCACAGATGGATCATCCACGAACCTATCACCACGAGTTTGCTGATGATGCTTCTTGATGGTCACAAAACCTTACTATAATAGTCTGGGCCATATACTCTCCCAACCACACACCATGTCTCATCAATGGACTATGTATAGGGTCAACAAGGAATAATCAAGTTGAGTATGATGCCATCATAGGCCTCTTGACCAGTGCCTCCCATTTAGGTATAAATCACCTACATGTATTCCTTGATTCGCAGCTTGTTGTATCACATTTGAATAGAACCTTCAAAGACCAGGATCCATGCCTCTTTCGGAAATATCTGCATGCACAAAGGTTAGCCCAAAATTTTGATCACATCAAATTTACACATATACCATGAAATCAAAATCAAATAGCTGACTACATAGCTAATAAAATCCTAGACTCGCATGCATCACAAATATATCTCTATCAAGAAACATGAAGCATCAATATAATATCCATCACACAAATGCAAAAATACATCACATGTATAGAAGCATATCATAAAAAACACATCATCATAGCCACGAAAAATAACATCTCGTATATATATGTGTGTGTGTGTGTTTGTGAGTACAAAAAATGTATTTACATCCACTAGCTCAAGGCCATAAAAAATAGGTCATTAAAAAGAGGAGCATTCTCATAATAGGTGCTTGCCCTAATGCATAAATGAAAATACTATCTAGGGTTGTTCCCCTACAGCTCCCGCCTGAGGATCCATTGCCTCATTTAGACCTAGAATGTGACGTGCCATAGCCTATACCATGTCAAGGCAATGAAGAGACAGTCATAGTACCCTGTCACGGGCCATCACTATCTCCACTACCACCTCTCCCAGTCCAGCCCACCCCTCCTTAGGCATCCCCCTCACGAAGGTATCTGCTCGATCCCAAGTGTCCACATAATCGTGTAGTTGTGCCTCTAAAACTTCTTATCGTGCCTAATCCACCTTAGCACACTCTCATAGTTTCATCATCTCCTCAAAGGTAGAGGAGTTGGTCCTCTCTCTAGAGGGACCACCAATTTCAAACCTACAATGTTGCGCTAGCCTCTTCAGTCCTACCCACTCCTCATCATCCCTTTGTCACTGTAGTACAACAGGCATTCCATCCACACCCATGCATTGTGGATCATTGCCTACTAGGTAGGACAATGGTCACCCACAAGGCCCCACATCTACAAGAAAAAATACATGGTATCAACATCCTACACAAATATGCATCATAAATATATATGTAAAAAGTCACAAACATACATAGATCATAAATGGCATACCTGATGGCCCCCAAGCATCACTAGGAGAAAACTCCATATCTAGATCACCCTTGAATTCCACTCCATGATATCGACGCTCAAGAATCACCTGAGTGTTTGACATGAACCAACCCTCCACCTATTCATTTTAATAATGACCCATAGCACTGCCACCAACCCATGGCATCTCTGGTGCCCACCGTCGCATTCACAGGTCTCTAGCAGGATCTAGTGGCACTGCTAGAAAATGTCATAGCATAACAACCCACTCATACAAAATACTACAGAGAATGATGCCATAGAAAAATCTCTAAGCCCCTGGCTGTCAAACCTTTGTCAACTGGGACACCATCCCCTGATATACAAACACTACCTAGTTGAAAAAGTGCCCCACTTGTAGCCTCTACAATACTAGAATCTGAGGCCCCAATACCTAGCGAGGGGAAAATGACCCTACCATGCGTACTTTGTTTCGATTGGCTAGAAATTTGGGGATTATTTTGTATATGAAATTGCAGAGGGCTATGGGCCTGAATTTGTTTAGGGAACCTCAGAGATTCCTTCGGGTATCAAATTCAGAAAGGTGGAGTTGAGGTCTTTATCTACGGACTTCTAAATTCTAGATTCCTCCACTAGGGTATGGACATCTAGCTTTATGATAGGCCAGCAAGCTTTGTAGAAATGAATAGTGAACCCACAGCCCTGGAGCTTTTCCATTGGGCTTTCTCATGACCACAACTTCCACTTCTTGGAGGGAGAATCTCCTTAGGAGCATTTTGTTATGGTTCTCTATGAGGATTTTGGGGATATTCTTGGTGATCTTTTTGATAGCCAGATCTTGATCATTCCTTAGCTCTTTGAGAAGAGAGTTGAAATAGTTGGTGAGATCTATTTCCAACTCCTCTTGAGAGTGAATGAGATGACCCTATTGGTTCTTTAGAGCCAAAATTCTGTTGTTCCTCCTATGTGGTTTCATTGTTTTGTGGAAAAAAGCCATATTCCTTTCCCCACATTTCAACCAATTTATTTTGGATTTTTGTTGCCACAAATTTTCTTCCTGAATGGCTCTTTCATCCCAAATTTGTTGTAGTAGTTGTTCTTCTTGCTTACTAGTCTCTGTTATCCCTTCTTCAATTATGGTTTGTTGAAGAAGTTCTAGTTGATGTTCCAAGATTTTTTTATCCGTAATGATATTGCCAAATGTTTCTCTGTTCCATTTTTTATTTCCTCTTTGATATGTTTTAACTTTTGTTGGAAAGTATACATTTTGTTTCTAGTTTTGATGGGAGAGTCAGTCCAGCATTGTTTCATTTTTTCAATGAAATACGGGTGATTCAAATAGAAGGCCTCAAATCTAAAAGGCTTATTCTTCGGAGTCATGGAAATTAGAATCTTGAGAGAGATAAGCCAGTGATAAAAGCCTTCTTGCAGAAGGATTCTTACCTCCATTTCCCAGGAGGTAAGATAGGTTGCCTCAGGTAAGAGGAACAATCTAAACGTGAGGCTATTTGATGGTCTCCTCCTCTTCTGTTATTCCAGGTGAATAAGCCATTTCTAGTGGGAATCTCAATGAGGTTGAGGTTTTCTATGGTGGAAAGGAAAGCCTCAGAGTCCTTATCTAACTTTTGGATTCCTCCCTTCTTTTCAGATAGGTTAGTTATCATATTGAAATCACCTGCAATGATTTTAATAGGGTGGTGCGGAGGGTCAAGGAGATTGGATATGATTTGGAGCATTTTGATACAGTATATCACCATGTGCGAGGCATAAAAATTGGTTGTACTAATGGTCTCATTGGTTCCTATGATTCTAAGTATCATTGTTAAGGAATGGTGAGTGGCCAGAGAAGATATTAGGTCAATTTTGGAATTTTTCCAAAAATCATTATGCCCCCCATCGTGCCTGTAGCTGTGTTAGCCAAAGAGCTATAAGGCTTGAAGCACGAGTTGAGAAGGAGGGGAGGGTGAGTCGAGTCCAGTTTTGTTTCTTGAATAAGGAGGACGTTGGGATGATAAGACAATACTCTTCTTTTTAAGATGCATTTTTTCCCAGGACTGTTAAGTCCCCTTATATTCCAAGAGATGAAATTAATTGACATGGAGATGGGTATAGAGCTAGAGCCTTTACCTTTCCTTCATTGAATAGATTGGCTCCCAATTCTTGAAGGGGCTGACTGGTTGTCTTTCGTCCTCATTTCCTACTTGATCCTTTGAGGTTGAGTCCTTCCACTGGGATGTTGGCTAATATGACTTTTGAAGCTCTATTTTCTTATGCTAGTTGGTGGGCTTTGAGTTTTAATTCTTCCCGAAGAAGATAAGCTCCTTCGATATTTTTCAACTATTGTTATAATATCGCATTTATTCTTTTTTTTTTCCATTCCTCTGCAATTGTTGAAAGTTCTACCCCCTGCAGAGCTCCCTCTATTGTGTTTTCCTCTAGTGTTTCCTCTATTTCTACTTACTACATTTCTATATCCTCTAGCATCTTCTCTTTACCTCTGTTGGTGTTTCCTGTAACCCTTTCAGCTTGGTCATTGTCTACTAGGTGCATTTCTTCCTCTCCTACTTCATCTACTATCATTTCATTAGGGTCCTTTACTCTTGGTTACTGTTCAGTACCTTGAATTGATTCTGGATTACTTATTTGTATAGGTTCTTCTTGGGGATAAATTTCTTTCTATTATTCTTGTTCCTTGATATTACTTTGGTGAACCCTTTCCTGTCCTTTTTTTTATTTACTCGCTCTTGCATTTGAGGGGTTTTATTCATGGGGAAATCTCGGAAAATATTCCCATGCTCATGACATTTTCTGCATCGGAAGGGAATATGTTCATAGTCTATACTTTGTAGCTAGACTTCATCCCTAAAGATTAATTTGATTGCTTCTGAAAGGGTGCTAGAGACGTGTATATATACATAGATTCGAGCATAGGAAACATAGTGATTCGTTCTGGTGCCTTTAGACATTTTGATGTACTCCCCCAGCTGGTCTCCTATACCTTTTAAAGCTGAAGGAGCCCAATAATAATTAGGTAAGGAGTAGAGGAATTACCAGACTAGAACCCTAGTGAAATCCTCTTTTTTTTGTGTGAAGTTCTCCCTCCAAAATCTCATGTATAAATCAGCTAAATTGTAGAAACAAGGTCCTCCTTAAAAAATTCTCTTTGTCTTTTAGGAGGTCAAAGATGACTGTGAAAAATCCTTTGGAGCCAAGATGAAGTTTGATCCCCCCTTTGGGTGTCCATTTGCTCCGAATCCACCAGTTCAGGGCTCTTTTAGTTGGCCATATTCCCATGAAATTACAAATAAATGTGTGTTCATGCATGTATTCTCCATATTCATCTACCCCGGGGTCCTGGATTTCCAGTTCTAGGATTTTCTTGGCTTTGGGATTGCAGTTATTCTTGGTCTTTTTCCCCTGATCTTGCAGCTTCTCCTGATATTGTGAAGGATTGAAGTTGGCAGGGAAGGTCGTATCTGCAGTCTTGCCCTTTTCTTTCTGTGTATCCTTGGTTGATCTTTTCACTGTGTCTTCATTCCTTTTTAGCAGCTCGTTTTGTTGTGGATGCTTAGTTTATTCTTTGTCAAAGCTTCCTCCTAGTGACGTATAGAACGCAGAGCTAGAGGCAAAGTTTGTAAAGAATGAAGCTTGGTCTAGTGGCCATCCAGACGTCATATCCTTGAAGGAGTGGGCACCAAGTTGCTGAAGCAGATTCGCCATGGCGGGTAGGGCCATGAAGGCTAAAACTAGAGGCACCTAGGGGAGATTACGGAGCTCGCACAAACCCTAGCGTGCATAATTTCCCTCTTGAAATACTTGTGTTAACACTATTAATACCTTTATTTGTTAGTGTTGAACTTTCTTACATAACAATATATTATTCTATCTATTAAGGGTTTATGAGGCTAGGACCCTAACACACATACAAACTCCAATTCAAGTGATTTTCATTTTTTTAGAAACCTCCTAGTGTGTTGAATTTCTTCAAGGGGCTACAAGCTATGCTTGAAAAGTTTTGACCCAAAACATGTCATTTTATCCTGAAATTAGCTCTAGAAAATTTCAAAAGACAAATATTCAAACTGGGACTTGTCACTAAAATGTACATTACAAGATATCAAGATAGATGAAAAATTATGTAATGATCCATTCCAAGTAAAAATAATAACAATGAATCAAAGTTTATGCAAATAAGGTCATCCCATATAGAATTATGTTTTGTATTGTTCTAAAATTGGTTAAATTTTCCATAAAAAAGGAAATGATGCTAATGATGGTGCTACAACCCCATTTTATAGTAGTGTGAATAGCTCATCCATCTATCAAGTATTTACCATATCAAATATCATGGAGGCTTCTCAAGAAATTCTGTCTCTGAATGTTTGGTTCTGTGATCCATGATTTATGCAAAAACGCTTCCAAATAAATCACATAAAAAAATTTAAGTCAAATTTGTTCAGACCACTTACCGTGGTTCATCATTAGGATAGTGATATAAAAATGTAAAAACTTTTATGTGATTTATTCGTAAGATATTTTTCATAATTTCTCTATGTTCAAACAAATTATTTTACTTGTCTATAGTTTAACAAAACCAATGAGTACATAATCAAATCCTTATGTTCGTGTCCACTAGGACCATGCCAAGCCATTTACCATAGCCAAATTTCTAATGTCTCAAATACCTTTCACTTAGTCAAATCTTTAGAGTGATAATCTAGAAGTCAAATTTGTTTTGTATGCAACCAAATTCTTTGTTTTTGTAGGTACATAAATCATAAGTAGAGAAAAGTGTCATAGATATGACAACATGTACATAAAATCATATATCATTGAGCTTATTCGTTAAGCAACAAATGCTTCAAATAGTACTTATTCAGAGTGTTAGTTAACATTTCCATTTTATAAATTCCTTCTAATTAGATCTATTGAAATATGCCCAAAAGAAAACAAATTCCATTAATTCATTACACCAACATCATAATAATATGTTGAAACCACCATAAGTATATCATCAACATCAATTATATCCATTACATTAGATGCGTAATTGGACAATAGAAATCACAATCATCATAATAACTACAATAAAATAAAATAGATAAAACTTCTATAATAAAGACATCAAATATCGTTATAGATCTAGCCTATATAGGATATATTTGGTGAAATAGCTATAACAATGGTTAGGTGAAGTAATTAAATTGATTGAAGTGAGACTTAGGGATAGATTAAAATATTTCTCAATCAATTACATGTGTTGGCTAAAAAATGGGTTAGCAACATGTACTTCTACATTAGCAAAAAAATAAGTTGATAAAGAAAAAAAGTTTATTAAGTAGATGCAAAATTTTCATTGATATGTTGAATATATATTGACAGATAGTGGAAAAGTGTAAGTAGAATCATGGTAATAGCTACATCCCATGCAATTTTATGGTTAGGGATAAAGTATGGATACAAATATGTAATGAAATATTTAAGGCTTTAAGGCACAACCTCACATCATTGGGAAGTGTTTTGACAATGGTTTTAAGGCTTGATGTTCTAGTTTACCTTCATACAAATCCATTTTTAGAACGCGGATATTCTCTAGCCTTTTTTTCCTTGATTGCTTGAAAAAGCATCATGTAACCTAAACCTAGAATCATCATTGATCAAAGACAACATGATACATTTGCAACAAGGCCATTCTACCATGTTTGACTGTCAAAGTCAAAAAAATTCCTAATATATAGCAAGTTGTACATGTATAAAAGGTATGAAAAAGGTAACCTAAACTTTTCATCAATGGAAGGAAGTCGAGACCATGGGATAACTCTTTTACAACTCTTTATTGAAATGGGGGTGATTTTTCACCCAAGGGAACCCTTAATTTTTGTAGATTCACAATTCCTCCCTATATTAGGCCAATTTTTTTAATCATGGACTAAGCATTTAGCAAAGATCATTACACCAAATGTACTTTGTCTTAAGAGAACTTTCATCCTTAACTTTGTGGAAAACACCTATTCCAATTTGGGGGAAAATGCTTGCAACATTGAATAGTCTTCAATAATGACAATCCACTCTATAGATCTTGTCGATCAACTCCTCATGCTAATTCAATGACAACTTAATATACCACATCAAAAATCTCATACTAAATCAATAACAAATTAATATACCACATTAACATCACATCAAAACTCAAAGAGATTGCACAACCTCACATCAAAACTCTTATACTAACTCAATAATAACTTACTATACCACATCAACATCACATCAAAACTCCAAGGCATTTCACAGTTTCATGTCAAAACTCTTATACTAACTCAATAATAACTTAGTATGCCACATCAACATTCAAAAAAATTACCAAATAAATAAATAATTAAATAATTACATATAATTAAATAAACCTAACTTATACAACAATATAATAATCAAAATTAATCAAATCACTACATATTATGAATTAGCTAATTTCAAAAATAAATAAATAAATAATTACATATAATTAAATAAACCTAACTTATACAACAATATAATAATCAAAATTAATCAAATCACTACATATAAAATTCTTATAAATAATATTAACATGACACCCTCTTTCTATCTATATAGTCATATCGTGTACTCTGATGGCGGGGATGCAGGCGTTAGGGATAATCTCCCTAATCTGATAGCCAGTTCCTCAATGGCAGAGTCCACTTCCCTTTCTTCTACTCTCAGCACATCAGTCATTAACTGATAGCTTCAACTCTTTTGTGAAGAGTCACACTCATTCTAATTAATAATCAAAGGCAGTAAATTTAAAAGCTTCCCACAGCCTTTACAAGGCACAACACATCTATTATTATCGCAACATTTTTAAAGGATTTATGCTACAATTGAATCAATCAGCAGTTTAATACACTTCCATTCTAATGCCAATGCGCCTTTAAATCCCAACAGACAACCTACTATGCATATATGTGACAGCGGATCAGTGTTTAGAATTAACACTGGTCATTATAAAAAAAAATATAATAGCCTGCTACAGACAGACTACCACAGCAGCACTCCCTTCTGTCCACACTTATAACTTCAACTACCACCATACATAGTAGTTGAGAGCCATCTCTCTGCGCAAGCAACCATGAAACGATGATGAAAAAAAATGCAGCGCTCCCATTATTTGACTGTAGTTCAACTTCAAACAAATGAAGATAAAAAGGTCACAATGCATAAGCAACCATACATATATTTCTATATTCGACCAAAGAATAATGAAACCCCACGCATATACAACAAGGAATTCGTTGTGAGGAACCGTCACTACAAGGAGTTACCTTGTTCTGTTCAAACAACCATACCCTCTCTGCACAGAAAACTATATAGCGATCCTTGTATTTTACTGCAGTTTAATTTCGATCAAAATAAAACAAACTACGCATGCAGCTACACTTATACCTCTGGATTCGACCAATTATTTTAAGGATGACCGCCACACATATACGCATGTCAAGTTTTATAATTCTTTGACTGGAAATTGTGGAGTTTCGATCCTATACTGCCACTTCAGGCTCAATCGCTAGAGAATACTTTGAATCTAATCTCTGGAGAATCCGCCTTGAATTCAACAATTAGAGAATACGTTGTCCAAGAAATTAGTACCCAGTCTTGTACATATATGTCACCTGTGATCAATAGCGCCAAGCCTCAAGGTAATTAACACAGAGCACAACAATGTCTTTATTAATCTGTATTCAATGTGGAAGTTGCGGAATCATCAAACAACTACAGCGATTTCACAATAACAGTTCACCATATTTCATTACATGAGAGAGTTCATGAAAAAAAACACTAGCCTTGCCTCCCCTCTAACTGTCTGGCGGCCAAGTACCTCCCTTCGATTCATATGAATCGCTTTCCTTATTACAAAGGTAGAACTTAAATAGCAAATTAAAGCTTTTTTTTTTTGTTTTTTAACAACTAGTCTAGCATGCTTTATGCTAAGTCTATCTAGAAAAAGATGGCATGCTTTTATTCCTTATCTAGTTTCTAATTTTTAACTAAAAAAACATAGAAACAGCAGGCAAAAGGATCCCACTCCTTGCCTGCAGATTTTTTTTTTTAATTTTTGGAATAAATTGGAAGATTTTCCCCTCTGAGTGACATGCTCCTGCATCAAACTCCCAAGGTAGAAACATTCATGGTCTCCTGATCATGTGTCTTGTGGTCTTGATCTTCCTGGATCCCACAATTTTTTCTGCAACCGTCCAAATGCTTTATTCCTTTGCTGCCGCTTCATTTCTGTTGTCCTTTGCTCCATTTTCTTCTTCCTGTCAATCAGGTTCAAGTTTTGATTGATCTTTCTTGCTGCTATTTCTATTTTCTTCCATTTGGATCGCTGCATCATCATCTGCCATATTACTTCAATTTCTATGTCTAGCTTACTGTTGTTGTTCCCAATTTCTGTTAATTCAGCTGCTACCATAGATGTTGTTGCCGTTGCCGCCATATATTTTGCTACCTCCCAAGCTTCCTGTCCCTCTGCAACATGCTTTGGCTCATCACCTGTAAACACAATCAAATTGTCATCATTAAAATCACAAGACCCACTGGTCTCATTTGTCGATTCAGTCACCAACTTTTCTCTCTGCAGCTCCAAGTCTTTTTCAGGACTCAAAAAATCTTCACTGGCTTTCTCCTCAGCTTTCTCTGGCAATACTTCAGTATGTTGCTCTGAGTTCTTTTCCGACTCCTCTATCATCACATCAGTACGCTGATTTGACTTCACGATGAGATTGTCAACTAGTCTCGCTTTTCTACCATCTTCTGCTTCATGAATGTCATTCATAAAAACTTCCCTACCTTATTTCCTCAGCAAATTAACCTTTGCATAAGTCCTCTGTCTCTCCATTTCTCTTCTCTGAAGATCTAGTTTCCTGTACAATTCAATAACTTCATTAGGAGTAGATCTTGGAAACTTCACACAACTTTCCATACCTTCACCAGTGCTTGACCAATCATCAGCTAGTCCTTCTCTTTCTATACCAACATCCTGATTAGACTCCTTTGTCTTCATCTCCTTCTGAGATATTGCTATCTCATCATTGATCTGAACTGACTTTTGTACATCCATCATCTGCTCCAAGTACTCCTTTCCTCCAAATAACAGAGTTTTTGAATCAATCTTCTATCCTGGTACATCTTCTTCCTGCAAAGGCAACAATGTATGATTAACACCATCCTTTCCAAACTTGTAGGTGTTCCTCTTCCCATCATGCATGGATGCTCTGTCATATTGCCAAGGTCTTCCAAGCAATATGTGACACACATCCATAGGCATCACATAACAAACAATTTTATCTTTATACTTGCCCACTTGAAATTCCACTTCACACTGTTCACTTACCAGCAGTTGATGTCCCTTTTTCAACCATGACACTTTATAAGGTGTTGGATGCTTCATTGTCTTCACCTTCAATTTCTCCACTACTTCTGTAGAAACCAAATTATCAGTGCTACCACTATCAATGATCATCTGGCAACATTTTCCTTGGACTTTACACACTGTCCTGAATAAAGCCTTCGTTTGTGGCGGTTCAGCCATCTCCTTTGCTGGCTTAAGTAAAAATTTATTAAGTACCAGAGACTCTCCTCTTTCTGGTGTATTTACTTCTTATGTTACTACTGCCACTGGTGCCTCTTCCTCAGTTGGAGCAACAATTGCATTCCTCTGCTTTATTTCTGCATTCTCTGGGCACTCAAAAGCTCTATGTCCCAGCTTATTGCATCTCTAACATATTATTTCTTTGCCTCCTCCTCTACCTCCTCTTCCTCTAGAAAAACTCCCTCTGCCTCTTGCATCACCTCCTGTGGGTGCATGCTGGGTTGAGCTACTGCTAGCGCCTTCTGTAGGTGTTGTAGATCTTCCACTACTACCTTGACTTTCTTTTCCTCTGAAAGTCCCTCTCCCTCTGGCAGACTGCTTCCTCATGAGTTTTTCCTCAGCTTTCAGTGCTATTTGATAAGCTTCCTCTACTGTTTTAGGAGACAGTAAACTTATCTCATCCTGAATGTCCATCCTGAGGCCATTCATATATCTAGCTACCTTCTCATCTATATCTTGGGCTTCTCCAGCTCTTATGCTCACCTTATAGAACTCTTCTGTATATTCTTTCACTGTTAAGGCTCTCTGTCTAAGATTTTGCATTTGTCTAAATAATGTCTGTTAATAGTTACTGGGAAAAAATTTACCTTTTAACTTTGCTACCATTCTGCTCCAATTCTTGATTGGCTGCTTACCCAGTCTCCTCCTTTCCGCCTGCACACCATCACACCAGAGCACCGCATGGCCTTTTAATTTGGTGACAACAAACTTTACTTTCTTCTCATCTTCCGTTTCTTCATAATCGAAGAATTTCTCCATGCTATTAATCCAGTCGATCAATTCTTCTGGATTCAGTCCTCCTTGGTAGATTGGCACTAATTGGTTCCATGGCCTGGCTGTGGAATTCAACACTGACTGGAAGAACCTCATCTCAGGAGTAACCTGTACAGCTTCCTCCTCTGTAGATTCAACTTCGGTCTCACTGACATCTCCATCATCTATGTTCCTATCTGAGGTTAACACATCCAATCTAGCACGCAGCTCTTCTATGCTTTCCATTATTTTAGCATTTGCAACAGGCTGTCCTCTTCCACCACGTCCTTGTCCTCTTCCAACTCTGAAAGCCATCCTTCTCCTCCTCCTGAGATTCAATTCTATGTCAGTTGCTGGCTCTGATACCACTAATGATGGTGGGGATGCAGGTGTTAGGGATAATCTCCCTAATCTGATAGCCAGTTCCTCAATGGCAGAGTCTGCTTCCCTTTCTTTTACTCTCAGCACATCAGTCATTAACTGATAGCTTCAACTCTTTTGTGAAGAGTCACACTCCTTCTAATTAATAATCAAAGGCAGTAAATTTAAAAGCTTCCCACAGCCTTTACAAGGCACACCACATCTATTATTATCGCAACCTTTTTAAAGGATTTATGCTACAATTGAATCAATCAGTAGTTTAATACACTTCCATTCTAATGCCAATGCACCTTTAAATCCCAACGGACAACCTACTATGCATATATGTGACAACGGATCAGTGTTTAGAATTAACACTGGTCATTATAAAAAAAAATATAATAGCCTGCTACAGACAGACTACCACAGCAGCACTCCCTTATGTCCGCACTTATAAATTCAACAACCACCATACATAGTAGTTGAGAGCCCTCTCTCTGCGCAAGAAACCATGAAACGATGATGAAAAAAAACGCAGCGCTCCCATTATTTGACTGTAGTTCAACTTCAAACAAATGAAGATAAAAAGGTCACAATGCATATGCAGCCATACATATATTTCCATATTCAACCAAAGAATAATGAAACCCCACGCATATACAACAAGGAATTTGTTGTGAGGAACCGTCACTACAAGGAGTTACCCTGTTCTGCGCAAACAACCATACCCTCTCTGCACAGACAACTATATAGCGATCCTTGTATTTTACTGCAGTTTAATTTTGATCAAAATAAAACAAACTACGCATGCAGCTACGCTTATACCTCTGGATTCGACCAATTATTTTAAGGATGACCGCCACACATATACACATGTCAAGTTTTATAATTCTTTGACTGGAAATTGCGGAGTTTCGAACCTATACTGCCACATCAGGCTCAATCGCTGGAGAATACTTCGAATCCAATCTCTGGAGAATCCTCCTTGAATTCAACAATTAGAGAATACACTGTCCAAGAAATTAGTACCCAGTCTTGTACATATATGTCACCTGTGATCGATAGTGCCAAGCCTCAAGGTAATTAACGCACAACTCAACAATGTCTTTATTAATCTGTATTCAATGTGGAAGTTGCAGAATTATCAAACAACTACAACGATTTCACAATAACAGTTCACCATATTTCATTACATGAGAGAGTTCATGAAAAAAAAAACTGGCCTTGCCTCCCCTCTAACTGCTTGGCGGCCAAGTACCTCCCTTTTATTCATATGAATCACTTGCCTTATTACAAAGGTAGAACTTACATAGCAAATTAAAGCTTTTTTTTTTTGTTTTTTAAAAACTAGTCTAGCATGCTTTATGCTAAGTCTATCTAGAAAAAGATGGCATGCTTTTATTCCTTATCTAGTTCCTAATTTTTAACTAAAAAAACATAGAAACAGCAGGCAAAAGAATCCCACTCCTTACTCGTAGATTTTTATTTTTTATTTTTGAAATAAATCGGAAAATTTTCCCCTTTGAATCACATGCTCCTGCATCATACTCTCATATTGTAAGCTTAATTCTCAATATTAAGAATAAACGACATTCTACACCTTTAAGATTTTGAATAATTTTAAAGTTCTAACTTTAAAAAGAGTTATAATTTTACTTTAAGAGTTTCTTTCATAGTAGTTCTCTATACACAGCTTTTAAGCATATTCCATTAATGTTGCGTTTATCCCATTAATTCTTGATATCAACAACAAAATACATTTTTAATCATTTTACTTATGGTTTTGAATGATTTTAAGTTTTATGGTTTAAATCAAATTTTAAACCATTTTTTTTTATATTTTTAATTATATTAATTATGTATAAGGTTATAATTTAGTTTACTATTAAATTAATATATACATTTTTTTCTTAATAGGATAATGAAGTTTTTAAAAAATATAATTATCTTTTTCATACTTTTTTATGATTTAAAATGAAATTTTATGAAGAGAAGTTGGTGAGAGCCAATTATAATGTTTTACTATTTTAGAAATGGTTTAATTTTAATTAAGTCAAATCTAGTATAAGAAGTGATTTATGGAGAAAATTGTGTAATGAAGAGTTAAAATGTCTAATGTTTTCAGTAAGCACTTTCTTTATAATTAAGGAAAAAAAACAATAAAGAAAGATCTAACCAATTTACAAAGAGAGTATAGAGAAAATAACATTAGAAAAACATATTAAAATAATCTAGGAAAAATCCAAAAAAAATAAAAGATAAGAAAATTATTTGAAAATTTGTTATAATTCAAAA